>JAECUM010041418.1:0-28757 GCA_016617855.1 Megalonaias nervosa
GAAAGCCTTGCAAAGGCGTTGTCATCTCCATGTTTGCGATGATGACGTTGTCTGCTTGGTAGTTAGCATCAAGATGAAACATCCTCTCTTGCCCGTAGAGCACAGTAGCGTGAGCTTCAAGGCTAGATGAACTGGTTGCAGCATCAAATCTGATGCTGGTGTCCTGGAAAAATGGAGTCTTCACTTCAAGGCTCCCTTCCAATTTTGGTTGTACTTTGAAAATTAAATCACCTTCGCTTCTCTTGTTTCCAATGAAACATTCAGCGTGGCATTTAAAGTTTGTCAGATACCCATCATGGCGAATAGCGATGCTTGTTCTCTCATAACCTTGCACTGGAGTTGCTACAACTACTTCGAGGTTGAAATTTGGCCGAGTAGCGAACACAGTCATTGCACTAAACCTTCTGTTTCCAATGGACAGTGATGCCTCTGAACTCATATTAGAAATGTCACCATTGTATTCAAGGGTAGCCATGACATTGTTGAAAACTGGTGACTGAACCGACACACTTCCGCTTATTTTCCCAATCAAGTTCAGACTCACGTCCCCAGATGTTGTCTTTGACCCCAAGGTAACCTCAGCATGGCTTTTGAAGTCTGATACGGCTCCATTGTGTTCGAAAGAGGCCTTCATTGGACTGAACCATGGTGACTGGAAAGAAAAGCGTCCTTCTACAATTTTGTTCCAGCTGAATTGAATATCGCTCTCAACTTTTTTATCGCCAAAAGATGATTCAGCGTGGCTTCTGAATGCACTGAGCGGTCCAGAGTGCGTGAAGGTGACACTAATTGTTTCGAAACTTGTGGAGGTAATGGATAAACTGCCCTCGATATTTTCGTCTGTATCAAATGTTACATCAACTTCTGTCTTTTCGATGCCAAGGCCTGCGTCCGCATGACATTTAAAAGATGAAAATCCTCCTGCATGTTCAAAGGATGCTTGGAAGGGTCTGAACATTGTTGATCGAAGAGATAGACTTCCAGCCAACTTATTCTTTCTGTTGAATGAAACATCAGACTCTATTTTTCTGTCACCAACAGATATTTCTCCGTGAGAAGATAAATCAGATAGGTCTCCATTTGTCTCGATGGCTACATTTATGTCTTGTACGAAAGGAAATCTTAGGGTGAACTTGAAGTCAATCTTTTTACTGGTATCAAAACTACTCCGTAACAAAACAGGAGTATTGGTACCGTAGGTCAATCCAGCATTGGTCATGAAGTTGGTTATTTCACCTGCGTGGTCAATGTTGGCTTGAATGTCATTAAAGTATGGAGATTTTACGCTCATCCATCCACGAAGACGCGGCTCTGTCGCCAAGGTGATGTCCATTTCATGTTTATTATTTCCGACGCTAATTTCTGCGTGACTGTTGGAATTGGAAATTGTTCCACGGTAGTACGTAGCAGCGTTAATTCTTTCGTATCCTGTGAAAGGTGTTGTGATGGTGATGTCGACCTCAATGTTTGGATTGGTTGTGCAGGAGACTTTACCTGTCAGTCGATTATTTCCGTAGGACATCTGTAGACCAGATTGGAAGGTAGATAGTTGACCTTCATGCTCTAAAGAAATTTCTACTGGATTAAAGAAAACCGACTGCACCGAAAGTTTGCCAGTAAGTCTTGGAGTTACAGCCATCGTAGCACCAATAACTAACTGTTGGACTGCTCCATACACTAATTCAGCACTCGAATCGAATTTCTTGCTGTTGCCAATGAATTTAAATGATGATGCTACGTCCTCGGTGAATGGATTCTTTAGCGAAACACTCCCTTCAATATTGGGATAGATTGTTACAGCGATGTCTCCTACAGTTTCCTTATTCATTACAAAGATTTCAAAATGGCCCCTCATCTCTGTTGAACTCTTTACATGCTTGAATGACACACGAGAAGTTCTGAAGTCTGGGATTGGCAAATCAATAGATAGATCACCAGTTATTTCTTGCCCTGTGGTCAATACTGCATTCATGTCAACCTTCTTAACACCAGCAAGAGTAATGTCTAAATGACTTCTGAAGTTAGCCAGGTCACCTGCGTGGTTCATAACAAGATCAATGTCGTTAATGAAGGGGCACCTTACAGTGATAATTCCCGTTATTCCTTTATTCATATTAAATGTGATATCAGCTTCATGTTTGTCATTATTTATCATTGCTTCCACATGGCTGATTATGTCGCTGGGATATCCACTATGCTTCAAGCGGAACTGAAGTCTCGGTACCGATGAGAAAGTCGAAATTATGGAAGCAGAGGTATCCAAATAAGCAGGTCTGATATTAAAGGATGTCCTTCCTTCAATGCTGTCTCTATTTACAATAATAGTAGCTTCGCTATTAAAGTTGTCCATTCCACCAACGTGTTTTAAGGAAACTCCGATGTTTTCATAGCCAGGAATGGGACTCAAAAATGAGAAAGAACCACTTAAATCTCTGGTTGCGTCAAAGTTAGCGCTGACTTCTATTCTTTCATCAGCTCGTCCAAGCTCGCCTCGGCATCTAAAGTTTGCCAGAGATCCCGAATGATCAAATGTTGCGGTAAGTTCTTGCAGCCCCTCAAATGGAGTTGTAAGGGAAGCACTTGCATGGATATTGTCTTCAACGTCTAGCCTAGCATCTCCTTGCATCTTCTTTTTGTCGTAGTTTACTAGTGCAGCGACGTGAATGTTCTTCTGTGTCATTTCCAGTGTAAAGGACGTAAGGATTGGCTTAAACCATGGACTTTTGATTGTCACAGTACCAGTTATGGCTGGCTCAGTCGCAATGGAGACGTCGATTGAAACGCTCTCTGCATTAAAGACGTATTTTGCTGAGGACTGGAAATTGGTTGGAGTTCCATCATAGCTAAACGTCAGTTGATGATTTTCAAAGCGCCTGAATGGTGTTCTCAGCATCAATGTTCCAACAACACCAGAAGCAGCGTTCAGTTTGGCTTGGACGAAGATGCTCTGCCGTCCATACTCAGCTTGCATCCTGGTATTCAAGTTAGTCATTGGTCCTTGATGTGAGAAAGAAGCCTTGACGGGGCCAAAATAGGCACTTGTAATGGCAAGGCTACTCATGATATTTCCTCTGGAGGAAAATGTAAAATCTAAGGTGGATTTATCTTCACTGATGAGAATTTCAGCATGTGATTTGAGGTTAGACAAGTCCCCGCTGTTGGTGAATAATAACTGAGACACCCTGTAGTCCTGTAACGGAGTTAAGAAAGTCAGTTCAACATTTGTGGAAGGATTTATGTTAATCTTTGCCTCAGCACTATATTTTTTGCCTCGTCCATACGACATCTCTGCACGACTTACAAAATCTCCTAGGGAGCCTGTATGCACGAGAGAAACTGATGACTGTTCAAAGCCATCTATTGGTGTTTGAAGAATGATCTCCGCTTTAACGTCTGAGAGTGTATCGAAATTTATAGCCAGGTTGTATTTTCTATTTTGGTCGCCGTCATGTATGAAATCGAAGTTGGAGTAGTCAAATCCTACAAATGGCGTCGTCAATGTGAATGCTCCTTGAAATTTTCGCAGATCACTCAGATTGTGGACAGACTCCATTTTCAAAACCTTCCTTGGCATGTATTCTATCTCCAATACCGATGTTCTCGTTTCCCCTGGCTTTTCGCTATTAGCTGTTACTTGAAGGTATGGAAGTTGACGGAAAGGTGTGTCGAGTCTAAGTTTGCATGACAGTCCATTCAGAGTATTCAGTCTGCCCGAAAGTGACATCCTGTTCAGAACAGGGAGTATCTCAACGCTAGCATCAGCAGAAAATGATGAAATGTATCCTTGCCCTCTCACATCAATCTGAACACTTTGTAGAGATGCATAGGGTGTCTTGATGACTACGTTAAATCTCTTTATAGAGTCAAATCGGTACCGTGTTTCTGCTGTGAAGGTATTGCTCGAGCTAAACGATAAAGATCCACCGAAGACGTTTTCCTGGTTTTCCGTTTTCATGCTGGTCTGCAGGGACACCTTCTCGTACCCGCTGATAGGTGTTTTCAGTTCAAGTGACGTATCGCCGTTGTTATTGATGGAAACATCGAGGGATAGCATGTTATTTGAAGCTATTACCAGAACCCCATGAAGGTTGACAGGATAGTTTTGGTATTGTGTGTCAATATTCAGTTGTGAGGCACCTAACCTTGGATTGGAAAACTGGAAGGTAGACTTAATTTGTCCGTTTCCACACTGATGGTTCACATCAATATAGAGGACACGTGATCCTTGATTCATTACAACAAGATTAGAGATGATACTTCCCGAGTTATGCTCATGTGACATCTTCAGTGAAAGATCTGTGATAGGATCAAAAGGAGTCTGTATCTCTAGCGTTGCAGAGGCTGTTCCTCCTGGGAAGGACATCGCTTGTTTTCCATTGAAATTGATGTATATTTTCCTTTTACCCCAGGTACTAATTAGAGACGATGATGTTGTTGACGGTGTGTTAGAATGAGCCCACGTGGTCTCTAGGTTGAAAGATGGCAAAATAAGATTTATTTTGCCATTGTTCTGGATGGACCATCCTTGCCCCTCATGGATCATTGAACTATCCAAACCATAGGAATCTTTGTTCCAATTCAACCTCACGGAATCATCATATGCCCGACCATCATCTTTGTGTGTAGCTGAGAGAGATATTATCTTGAAGTATTTTGATGATGTTTTGACATCCAGTTGTCCCTTCAAGTCTCGTCTGGAAGTGTCCCCGTTACTGATGAGGGATATATCGGCTTGGACAAATTCTTTATCCCAGGAGACCTGGGCACTTGTCTGCGAGGAGTCGCTGACGGAATGTACCAAACTGGCCTTGATCTGTTGGAATCCATCAAATGGTGTCTTGGCAAAGATATTTACATCAATGTTTTTAGCGGACACTGGAACTTTCAGGGTCATGGTTGTTGAGATCTTGTTTGACGGGTTCCAGGCAAAGTCTATATCAGACGTGATCTGGGATGGATCGCTTTTATGGTTTACTTTCAATGACACATCACGGTATCCTTTGAAGGGGCTCGAGAATCTAATATCTCCGACAAGCTGAGATTTCTTTGCTGCAGTGCGTCGAGTTAAACTTCCTTGGAGAGATACCACTTTCTTTGGCTCCCACTGGAAGTCTATGCTTGAGATGTACTTGTTGTCAGCAAGATGACGAACATTGAGTATGAGCTCTCTGGATGGATATCTTGTTGTCAGTGTGCCTTCAAACCCATTGATCGATGTGAAACGGCCTTTCCCAGTCAGGGTAATTGAAAGACTATCGTCTCTGTCAACGTCCCATTTCAAATCGAAGCTGCCATTGTAGGAATCCCCCATGTATGATCCGTCAAGAGCTGCAATAACGTGTCGAGTTGGGTACTGCATGTCCATTACTATCCCATATTGTGGACTGGTTTGTCCTGTAACCTTTACTGTATATTTCAATTGATCTTGTGTCATCTCAAGTTGTACTCGTTGGTTGCCTTGATTCAGATTGTATTCACCACTAAGTTTCACTGGTTGCATTCCACTGATGTGGACGTCTGACGATATTTGCATGGATTTGTCGTCAGGTTGTCGCACAGTCGTGACAATGCTGTTTTTGGATGTCTTACCCACATCGATATTGATGTCGTTGGTATAGGTTGATTTATCTGGCTGTGTCAGGGTATTTGTAAATTTGAAATCTGTTCCAGGAAATGACAATGCAAATTCACCTGTTACGCTTATTAATTCCTTTGTCTTGTCGCTGAGGCGCAGGCTACTTTCGATAGTTGATTTTCCCCTGCGAAGGTACACACTCGAGTCCAAATCACGTCTGTCGTGTTTGTGGCTGCCTTTGAGGAGGAAATTAAGTCCCTGTAACAGATTATTTAATGAGTAAATATCTAGTTGACAATGACTTCAGTTAAATGCATAACGAGACCTAGCGATTGTTGTAACAGATTTTACAAGTTACGCATTGATGACTGTTATGGTTACCATGCAAGTTTTGCGTTATTTATGCCGTATCAAATGCTTTTCAAAAGTTCTAGAGATAACAAAACTGACCCTAACTGAAAACATTATTCATGCGAAGATATCAAAGTTGTTTTGGTAATATGATCCTGAGGTAGGGATTATTTCTATTACATTAGTGATCGGTGTCGTTTCAATTCTTTGTATAGATTATCCATCATCCAAGGTATCGATGATGATTAGAATCACATCCAGAAAACAACATATTCTACTATAGATGTGTACTTCACTTGCGAAACTGTCTTGGAATACCTTATGAATTCCTAGAAATTTTGGTTGCTTGTATTCTTTCATCGCATTTTACCTTTGCTACGAACTACAAATTGACAACTGAGCAAGTTATTCTATTTTAAACACTCATGGATCAGAATGTTTGTACTTCATATTAACAATTTTGGAATATGAATAGTTAAAAATAGCAAGGTAGTTATGAGGTAGCTTAAGTTATTATTTTCCTAAGTGAACACACCTGCCCAACGTGTTTGAAAGTTAAGCTGCCATCTGCTGATGCGCTTGCCCAGCCTTTGATATCGTGGTTCAGTTGAGCAGACATCTCAATACTTCGGTTTGGATCCTTGAAGTCTGGACCGTAATTTATATCTGCATCGAATTCACTATGCTTATAGTTGTGGTTCATTTCCACTAAAGCCTTGAAGTTCAGCTCTGGATTTTTCTTGATGTTCAGGTTTCTAAGAAACGAATAGAGAAGGAAAGAATGAATAAGACAGAAAACAAAAATGTGAAGCCAATGTTCATTGGCGTATGTGAGATTGAAGTGCTGAGGGAATAAGAAAACTATCCTGAATCTGGTGGACTTCATATGAATCGACTGATTATAAATTATTATCTTCGATACATTATTGCAAATACTTGGAGAAGTGAAGTTTTATCACAAATTATTCAATTGATTTTAGAAAGAAATATATCCAATGGAGGGTGTGAATAAAGGCAATTTTGAGCGTTCATACTTACGCTGTAGTTCGTGCCTTTGTCAGCGTCTTCGTACTCATATTGATGATTTTGGACACAAATTTGATGTTATTACGTGTGTATTGTTTGATGAGATATGTTAGGTCAATATCAGTGGAAAGACTTCCCTCTGGTTTTTTATCAAATTTGCCTTTGAGGATCATTTCCAGGAGGCTTGACTTGACATCAATGTTGGCAGTTAGGGACGATCCTCTCTTATTAGTATCTGTCAAAAACTTTCCTGAAATGAAGAAGGAATATTCTATGAAATCGACATTTTTGGGGTTAATTAGTTGTTGTATTTTTGATATCTTGCCAAGAATTACGTATGAATCAAGACAATATTTTCAAAATGGAGTCTTAATATTGAAAGCATTTTCACAGGGTTCAACCGCACTGTAACTATTTTAGAAACAAGACCGAATATTTTTCACATACATTCAGTACTTGTGCATTAAGTGCCTGATACCGTGACATAGGTCGCATTATTCAATTAATGTATGGCTGGAGGTTCCTTAAGCACAATAGATCTGACATAGTTTAACTGTATGTCAAAGTCATGTCGGTGACCTTGCATCACGATATATAATTATTTGTGGTTTTTATTTTACAGTATCCATAATAGAACAAAGGAAGTTTTCAAACATAAACCCTAAGTAAAAGACAATTGTATCAGTCAGCATGAGCTGATTGCCCTTCAGTAATACATACCTTTCAGTGAGACTTGTTTCTCGAAGACTTTGTCCAGAACCAAGTTGACGTTGCATCCCTTCCCCTTGACGTATGAAACGGAGCCTCCCAAAGCAACAATCTCTCCTTTTGGTGTCCGGATAGAGAGAATGGGATTGTAAATCAGATTCTTTTTGTTTTGTTCTGTCTGCATACGGGTTTCCAATGAATATTCTTCTTTACCGACGCTGATGCTACCTTTCATGCCTGCCATGCCAGAATTACTCTCAAGGGTGGCTAAAAAATAATAACGGGTTATCTCTGATTATGATTTACGGGACTAGAAATGTAAGGCGTCTGTGGAGTTCATGTGTCTCTTACACTCAAAATACAGAGACTAGAATAAAAGTTAGCACATTTGCATTGTTTTGTAAATAGATTTAAATGATGCGAAAGAGCAAAAAAGTAAACATTACAGGTAAATATTGAAGCCACAATGGTTTCCCTTGGTATGCGGTATGCCATGGATATATGCTGTATGTAAACAAACATTACTGACAGAATGTTAAAAATGTTAAAAGAACTTTGCTAATTATAGTTTCCAACAGTAATAATCTAATTACCCTTTATGTTGGATGGTCGGATGGTGATTCCCGAAAACGCAAGATCAAGGTCCAACAGAGTCCATGGGCTATATTTGACGACGCCATTCACGCTGACGGTGTCTCTGTTGGGCACACGGATTTCAAGGGATGGGGTATAAGTCACTTGGTTTCCATTGCGATCGATCTGGACGCGGCTGTTCACCAGGTACCGCATGTTGTTATCCCAAACCAATTTTCCATTAAGAGATTTTGTGTTTGCATCATTGGTAATCGCTCCTAATAAAATTACAATAAGTGAATTAGGCCACCAAAGGAAATTAAGTTATCCATAATCCGAAATAAAAACGTATTTATTATCGAATATCAATGATTGATCTTTTCTGCTAACACTTCTTCTCAGATTTGCATAATACAAGGACCTTTGACTGGAAGGAAACATGAAGGAAGACAAGAGGGAGATAACTGAATCGAAGTGTTTTCATAGAAAGATTGATCTACCTTTGAAATCAGCGCCTTTCCATGGAGTTATAAAGCTCATGTCGAGGGTCATGTCGTTCTTGTTCAAGTTGAAATCAGCAGTTAGAGCTCTGTTAACTTTGGATCCGGGAGTGTCAAAACTTAGATGTATTAGATTGACATTTCCTGTCTGAAATAATAAAATCAGTGATGAGAAAGTTATGTTACAAACATGAGACTTTACAGATAGGACCTGAAATTTTTAGACTTGACGTAACCTTCCATATTGACTATAATCTCACTATACTTGCTAATAATAATAATAATAATAATAATAATAATAATAATAATAATAATAGTAATAATGATAACAATAATAGTAATAATAATAATAATACTTATAATAATGATAATAATAGTAATAATAAAGAAATTCGTTGAATGTAAACCTTTTAACTAGAGTTTTATCATGATCTAAACTGATTTAATTGGAATCGGACAATTATATTTCTGTGTTGCTGAAATCCTAATTTAGAAGAGTGAAACAATTGCGTTCTCTTCACCGTACTTACATGTATTGATTTGGCCTGAAGCCTGTACCCAGTATGTGCATCTCTCTTGTACAGGGTCAACCCCATGCTAACGGGTCCAGTGAGAGGGAAGTAGGGAGCATTTGCCTCCAGGGAAGCATTAGGGAACTCAAGCTCTCCGCATAGTTCTAGACCGACAACCTTTGACAGATCGGCTCCGGAGCAAAGACTTCTGGCCTGCCTGTTATTGGTGATCATCTGCTGCTCCTTCTCTACATCACGGTGAACAGTGAAAAATGCAGTCCTGGTGTAGTAAAAAGGAAACAATGACCTTGGCTCGGAAGATTTGTAAATATATTGTACTATACACTCAGCATGTTTCATAAGCAGCTATCACGATTCTAATCGTCTCATCTTGGAAATAATTGTGTAAATTATTCAACCTCAAGTTATTTGCATAATTATTTTTAAGAAACTTTTGACGGACAGTGCCACTGACATGACACGAAAAAGTAAAACTGGAAGCATACTGGCATTGATTTTACCAGACGAAGTATAGCCATCAGTATATAGATATATGGAATCCCAACAAAAATATTCATCAGAAATGAAATTTTTTAGCATCCGATAATTATTCAGAATTCAGGTTCCTTCAGGAAGTTTTATATACTACAATTAAAAGGTAAATTCTAGACTACAAAATTAGTTCTTTAAGCATGAATGCATATCGTCCCAAAATGCACGTAAGGTCTAAGTGATATTACACGGAGTAAAGGAGGTAAAGCTAGTTTAATCAACATGCAATGACGGACTAATTGCCGATAAGAACTAATGAATGAAATGGGACACATCCGTTGATTAACTTGTTGCGAAAGAGAACGGATCTCATTTCTCACTCGTGATATAATATGACAATGTCACTGGTGCAAAATAACACACTTAATGAAAGTGCAATATTACTTGACACTGATGATGTTCATTTTCTCTTGAGGCATATCCAGCTCAGCAACGAAAACACGTCCATTAGACAACTGAACCTTTCCTTGAAGGGCACTGCTCGTGTGCAGAGTGGACACCATCTTCAGACCACTTTTGGTAACAAAGGCATCAACACTCATCGTGCTCGAAAGTTCGATGGCTCCACTATACAAATTGAATTTGAGAAACAATTCATTAAGAAATTCATAATTGCCTCAGTGCTATTTGCAACGTTAATGATTATAGGATGTCGTTCATAAAAGTAGATTTCAATTGAAAATCATCATAAGTGAATTGGTTAGTGTTTTCGTAAATTTCTTCGATTTATACGGATCACGGGTATTGAGACATTCAGTTTTATTTTTGGGTTTGTGGAAGAATAATGATTGAAATTTGTTACATTTTTAATTATAAATGAACAATCCGAACAATATAAAGGTAATTATTCAAGAATCAGATTCATAAGCTTGCTCAGCTTAATTTACCTTGGCTGTATAAGGCCGCTTATTTCCAAGTCGGAGGACAATTTTCGGATATCGAACTTTCCGTTGGCCTTAAATTCGACTGTTGCTGTGCCGTTCACGGTGAAGTTAAGAGGGAATCCTGCACTGGTGGGAATGATAACACTGCTGTCAAGGAACATGAAGCTTTCACTCAAGGTATAGTCGCCCCCTTTGGAAATCTTCTTGATCATTTCGAAGAGGTCGAAATCTTGACCGGTACCAGTCGTTTGTTGGCCATTGAAGCTCATGTAGCGTAATTCATTTCCAAAGACCCTCATGTATAGAGATCCCTTCAATTCGTCCAAAGTGCTCTTCAGCTGTTTGGATATTGAAGCAAATTTAAGTGATATATAGAGGTGATGATTTATGAACATTTGTGGGAAAAAAAGAGGACAAAAAACGAAAATAATGTTCAATGCCTGACTACTAACACTCTTGTCAGACAATACAGTTCGTAGATCTGATCAGTAAGGATTCTGTTCAATCAATCACTTTCTGTTTATTTGGCATCTAAAATAGATAAAAGATGCAAAGTACGGTACAATGTTAAAACTTACCCTTCTGTCAATTTTGCTGATCTTGTCGGGTCGGATGGATTTAACAGCAGTAGTCTCAGCGGCTTGTTGGTTTTCACCGAAATAACGGTTTGGTCCAAAATAGGATTCGATGAAATATTCCAGACCTTCCAGTCTTCCTCCAAGCTGAAGGAGGTTAAAAGTATTTCCGAAGAGATCGACCGTCAGATTGACCATTCCAGATCTCGGGATGAAAGACTTGGTTGACCAGATGAGGTCTCCCTCGACCTTAGCACCTGTGTTCATCCTCTCAATGAAGAAAGACTTTTCATAGTTTCTGGAGAACTTCCTTTTGTCTAAATCAAACTCCTTCTGAAGAGCTTCATCTTCCAGGATAGAGCGGATCTCCTGTTTGTGCGGGTCAGAGGTCTCCATCAAATTGGTCAAGTGGGACCATATGTAAGAACCAACCTGGTTGACTTCCTCAGTCTGCAGTGTCTTCTTGATTATGCTCAGCCTGTCCGTTGACGGGCATTCCATCAGAGAGCGGTATGCAGCTATGCGGAGTTCGGAGTCTTCCTCTTTGTTCTGGAACAACGCTTCTATAGCTCTCCACTGAAAGAAGTATATAACTTTTTTTAGGAAAAATAATTGTCATAGATGAGCAAGAAACATCCAGAATGACCAATTTTCCATATAATAGACACCAATAACGAGATATTAAGAAATAGATTGCGTCCCGTTTAAGTATATTACATTTTCTTTTCCTGCGAGTTTAATCTCTCTCTCTCTCTCTCTCTCTCTCTCTCTCTCTCTCTCTCTCTCTCTATATATATATATATATATATATATATATATATATATATATATATATATATATATAAAGATGGGAACATACATCTGCATTGCAGGAGATGCGACGGAAGGCCTCAACTGCAGATAGACGGATCTCCATAGGATTGATTGTTGGCGTGAAGCATTTAGTTAGGGTCGGAATCGCTCTATGTGCATGCCCAGCATTTCCAATGGCTCGCAGACTCAGTAGAACCTGGAATGAGATTTGAATAGTTAACAAGAACTTCCAAATTGCATAAGAATAGCAACAATATATAGTATCATTTTCAGAATGAGAAGCAACATTTTAACGGAATCTCTTTATCAGACTGTTTCGAAGTTGCATTTACCTGGATAGTTTTGAAAAAGAAAGTTCAGGTCATCGGATTTCATATCAAGATACAATATGTACGCAAACATGTAGATGACATGCGAAAGTTTTATACAGCAGATGGAACAAAACAGAACTATTTTCTCGATGAAAACTTAGAACTTTAGCTTCAAACATTTCCAAATAATTGCTTTGATGATTATAATTCTTACGGTTTTCATCGTAGCATCGTTGACCCTACAACTAGGTCCGATCTTGCTTTCGAGGGTTGAAATAATCTCGTTTACTGCTGGATCATTGTCGCAGTCATCGTTGAAGCGACAGAGGCTGTTAACTAGGGAACTCACTGCAAGCATGGCTTTACCACTGTCATCTTCCATTGTCAGAAGAGGCTAAAGGTAGTTACAAAGCAAACATTTAGATATATTTTACACTTGTCACTACATTGAGACTAAATTCCCATTTTCTCTCATAACAAAATTCAAACAAAATGAATACCACTGTTGATCCCCAGATTTATCTGTAACAAGAATCATTATAGGTAAATCTGAAAGTCAAAATTGGTTGTAAATCTAATTTCATGTATTGATCAATTGCAAATATCGCTACCGTATGAAATTGCTACACAAATGGCACCTTTTGAAGTGCGTTAAATCACTGTATAATAATCAAACAGAAATTGAACCTGTCTTGATACAGGACTAACTCTGGTAATATGAATTTTCCTCAGTTCATTGAATGTCGTGACACATAAATATTATCATCAAACTATTAAGTCACTCCTTAGATATCTTAAGCTTTCGATATACATTTAGTAACATGGTTACTTATCGTCTGAATCAAGCCATCCGTTATATTATAGAATTCAGTTTTATTGAAATAAACACGGATCCGTGACTGGGGTGACAATTCGTGTCTGAAAGTGAATATCAGTAGAAAATATTTGTGAATAGTAATATAATATTTTGTTACATAATTTAGGTGTTATGAGTAATAATATAATATTTTGGTACACAATTTAGGTGTTATGTTGTTCGGTGTCTAACCTACCTTAATTTCGGTCAGCATTTCCTTTGTTGGCTTCTGAATGAAAGCCAGGGTAGTCATCCACATCTCTGCCTCAATTCCCGTTACTTCTTTGTTCAAAATGAGTCTTGTAAGCATTTGAAGAGACGAACTTGTTCCAACCATAGGAATTGCATCAAGGAAGAATTTGCTGTGACGAACAAAACATCAAAATGTGAAAAGACCAGCATATTGCCGTTGACTATCAATGTCAAAGAATGCTGTGAAATCGTTCAAATGTCACTGTTCAATTAATCCACTTTTTTTAAGGGTACGAATTTTTGGAGGGAGAGAATGTCTGTCTAATGCAAGACAGGAAGAGGAATAAGGGTTATTTGAAGCAATGTGAAAGAGATTGAATACAACACACAGGAATCAACTTTATGGGACATCATATCAGTGCAAAGTTTATTTGTTCACCATTGACAGAAAATAGGGACTAAATTGGTTACTCACCTTAGGCGTGCCTTGTTGTCTGGACATATGGAACCTCTTTGGATCTCCTGATATACCTGGCTGATCGATGTTGCGTCCAATTTTCTCATAGAGTAGACAAGACCAGCGAAGAGGCGAGGTGTCTCAGGCTGAATTCCCGATTTGGTATTTAGGCAGATATCCATCAACCTTCCTTCCACTTCCTTTCTGGATCGATCAGATCCACTGATATCATTAACGTGTTCAAAGAGCAAAGTCGCTCGGTTGTCTACTGGTCCTGCAGACAAATGAAATTTGTGATTAAATGTTTGATGTGTCATCACAGAACTGCTAGTTTAGAGGTTCATTTATGTCTGTCAAACATAATAAAATGCAATATTCTGACGTAAAATATATGTACTAGAATCCTTCCATTCTACAGTAAATTTAATGCCTTGACGTTGGTAATTACAAGTATAGCTATTTTTTTCTATTATGACAATTAGTATTTACTTTGTGCTGACACCCCGGATCTTTCCTCTACGTATGTCAGCTTCTGCGTGCTGTTTGTAACAGCTCCACTGGATTCCCTGGAGAAAGGGAGAAATTTGTAGGACTCCCTGCAAATGGCACTCTTAATTGTTTGTGTCCTGGTGTTGATTTCCTGCTCACATTCGTGTGTTCCATGCAAAACTGGTAGTGACTGAATGTCCTGCAATCCAGAAGACAAGCCGTTAATTAGAGGTACAGATTTAATACTTGTAAACGTTCTACCTCTGTAGATGTCGAGAATTACTTGAAAACGTGTACAAATTATTGTTCTATATTTTAATGTATGCCTTTGGAAAAGTATTATTTCAAATCCAATTAGAGTAAGTCGAGCATGTATTTGATTAGGAAAGGTCAGAGACTTGATTAGAGTCTTCCCAATTTTGACTCCGATCAGGATTATCAATCCTCTTAGACAGGGCCCTGAATGGTAAGGACTTCCTCAGGGAAAATGTAAATTAGTATGTGCTTTTCTCTTTTCGTACCGAATATATATATATATATATATATATATATATATATATATATATATATATATATATATATATATATATATATATATATATATATATGGTTGTAGGGTGTACATTTCGATCATTATTAAACTAAAATGTAACTACAGAACCAATTTGGAGATAATGATACACCCGATGTAAATGTCAGATGCATGTAAACAGATTTTGTTCGCACATTATATATATATATATATATATATATATATATATATATATATATATATATATATATATATATATATATATATATATATATATATAGTTGTAAGGTTGAGATCTCAATAGTTTTCAGGTTTTGTCTTCAGGGATTTAGTCCCCCTGTGAAGGGATTGATCCCGCCGTTGATGGCAGTTGATCGTATACATTCGTTTTCTCATCCCCAGTTAGAGCATATGTATTTACAGGGTGTGGATCTCAATCGTTTCAAAATTACAGCCAAGGGCCTCTGTCTCGGGAGATAGGGATTAACCAGGTGGAATGTCAGTATCAAGATCAAATTTGCCATTTTAGGTCCAGTATGTGTATACATTGTTTTAGTTGTGGATACGGATAGATTTATGTTCTGACAGACTAAGTCCCTGAGGGTAGATATATACCGCGGGGCATTGCCACGGGATCCCAGTCTGACACTCGTTAATACTTATGTCATTTATCACACTTGTCAGGCATTCGAGACATACAACTTAGGAAGTATTTGAAATTTATGCAAAATCGCTGATACCCACCTATGTCCCACTGCTGGGGCGGGATCAAAATGCCAACAGTAATGGTACAATCGGCACAGTAACACATGTTTCATATGTCTATCTTAACATTTTTATGAGTTCAAAGACATTTCACAGCTACGTATGTATGTAAACTAGTACTCAGGAAACATATGGAAGGACTGACGGACATTACTGCAATATGAATGTGTTTTGGGTAAACATACCCGGATATTGCAGGAATCAAATATCTATGTGTGATTTATAATGAAAGTTATTTGAAATGCAAGATTTTGTAAAATGATTCACGCTAGGCTATGAAGAAAAACTTACTAATGGCTACTGAGCTCCTAGATATATTAAATACATATTTACTTAATTTTGTTATGTAACCCTATGAAGTTGTATTCAAATAAAGATACATTCGACAAAAACTAAATAGGATATGCCGGGTTTACCGAGGAAGACGTGTAGGGAACTCCCTGGATAGCTGTCTGAGCTCCTTGACGGTTACGGCATCCGAGTAGATTTTTGCTTTTCTTGATAATTGTGCGGTACTGGTCCCCCCCTCCAACAGTGTA
Source organism: Megalonaias nervosa (assembly GCA_016617855.1). Lineage (NCBI taxonomy): Eukaryota > Metazoa > Mollusca > Bivalvia > Unionida > Unionidae > Megalonaias > Megalonaias nervosa. Next base: position 16,211 of record JAECUM010041418.1, read on the forward strand.
TTCTGTGTCGCAGTCTCCGGATACGTCAGTCTGGAAAAATATACGTTATACAATATACTAATTTGAGTATTGATGCTTGCTATCTGGTTGATGCATAGCAAAGATATAAGCACACAAAAGATTTATTGCTCGCAATGATGACTTGAAGAACAAACGTGATGAGAGACGGGTAAAACAGTACCTCTTTGACTTTCTGGTCCCTCTGAAGGTCCTCCATGCTGTTTTGGAAGGTGGACAGGACTCCTCTTTTGACGTTGAGTACCCAGGGTGCGTCCCCACCAGCGGGGCATAGTTCTTCAACACGTCCATCCTGGAAGGAGAAGCGGAGAGGATTCCGTTCCATGGCTCTTGAAAACTCGCTGTCCATGGTCCTCATCTCCAAGGGAGAGTTTGGATTGGTTTCAGATAGCACCACATTACTCAGCTGAAAATAAAAGATCCCCACATAATTATTGGAAATCCGCGTTAATTTGTTGGTACAGTTTTTAGTAGTGATTAGTGTAGACATTGCCTGGAGACTGTACGATTTTGAGCCCTGTCTCTAGAGTGGTAGCAGTGAAGACTTTATATCGACCCTGTCACAAAAAACTTTGGTTTTATTCAAGTTAGTTGGGATGAGGTGAGGGAAAGGTGCTCTCATACTGTTTCATTTTAATATCCAATGTCAATAAGAATTTCCAGTAAATCGAGATGCGAGAAAAAAATTTTTATGGAAGAATTACATAGCAGTTTAACATGTTTTATTTTTACATAATTTTGTTTAGACCAAAATGAAGAACAGTTTATAATATATGAATTAAATCAGACACTTTTAAAAGGACAGAATAATTATAATATGGCTGGTAGCTTCATCGTGTACTGATTCACGTACACGAATAAACTCTTTGTCTATGTTTGCATAATTTTAATTTCTTTTCAATACATTTTTACAAAGAAGTTTAAGAATATATTATTTTTGAAAGCTTAACGATCCTTGTGTGTCATGAAAGAATAAAGTGTGGGCATTATAAAATGTCTCTTTTGTTCATTTAGTGGATCCTCGTAAGAAATCACGTGATAAGAAACAAGATTAGTATAGGAATACTATTATAATACATTAAAGTCGTGAGAAAGGAAGATTTCTGATTCACTTGTGATTTTACAATACATAAATTAAATAATATAACCAAAGGTTTCTGTACAAGTCCAACAACTGAAGTATTGTATCAGTTTACAGTGAATGTGGCACTCTATAGTTTCGTATCTTGCTTGGGTTACATTTCTAAGAAAATATAATTTCCCCAGTTTTCCATACTGGTCATACTAGCTATTTATAAATGGCCTTGTATATCGTAGGTATTATTCGAAAAAAGTTTTAATTCCCTTTGTGTTGCAGTATGATTGATGTGTTTAATATGCATTATAGAGTATACAGCTTGGCTTTACTTCAGATGTGCATCTTTCAAAAAGTGCTAGCTCGGCTTGGTCATTTTCATGTCATGGACTTCATAGGAAAATTGTAAAAAAAAACAAAAACAAACCAGCCGATAACATTTCTTTTTTTATTTTTAAATACTTGGTAATTCATTCATTGCACTTTCAGAAGCTGTAATTGTCTAGTGTGGCAAAATTTGCTTCCCTTCTTTAATAACTGCTAAGACAGTGTACTTTAGACCAATTCAGGCTGATTTGTTTAGCCCAAGGGCGCAGTCATTTTAATTAACTGTTTGCTTATATCTTAAGCAGTTTCCACAAGGACAATGTCCAAAGAAATGTCAGCCACAGTACATGAAAGTAACATAGAGGTATACAAACATTATCTGCATCGTGGATGTTGCACATGTAAACAATTCACCTTACACCCGCCACTCATATCTGTAGTGGGTCAACGAACTCGTTCTTGACTAAATTGGGACTGATTCACGATTCTCATTTCAGATTAATGTGATTACATATTACGAATGTGTTAAGATGTTTGCCAAAGTTTGAGCCGTTCTTACCCGCATGACAAATTCACATTGGCTGAGGACCTCAATGTGTATTTTGGAAGACATGCGCAGTCCGGAGTGGTGATCAAAGGATCCCATCACTGCAGTTTTTGTGTCCACATCATATTGATACACGTAAGTCGTTCCGGATCTGTAGATGAATTTGCTTGGGCCTAAAGGAGGGAATTTAAAAGTGCGTAATATAAGTTGTCATTGGGTTGTATGATGCCTTGATTCAAAATAAAAAACAGAGGAATATATTGTAAAGTTTACATTGATATATCCTATTTCACTTCATTCTAACTTTAATGACTGTAATATTTGATCAGTCAAATTCTTTGTAGAACATTCGTGAGTCTGGTCCACATCTAATAACATGATGTCTGCTTACGAAATTAATTAATTTTATGATTCATCTGTACTGTTTAAAGCAATGCTATCATGACACAAAGGATAAGATTGGAAAAGGAACGCTATAAATGATTGCTGTGGACCTTACCAGTACACGTCGTGGCACATGTGTCTTGTTTTGATATTGTCTCTGCAATAGGACCTGCAAATAAATAAACCTGCAGCTATTATATGTTTAATGCAACTGTTATTATCTTTTTAAATGTCCGACTAACAATCTCTTCTCAGTGTGCTTTTCCAAGAGAAGATATTAAACAAAGAAGAGAATTTGAGAATTAAAAACCTATAAATAACAGATTTTAAGTAATATATGATAATTTGTTACATTCTTTCATCCACCGCTCCGGTGGCCTAGTGGTTAGAGCGTCCGCATCAGATGCTGGAAGTTGCGGGTTCGAGCCCCGGCCGAGTCATACCAAAGACTTATAAAAATGGTACTAACAGCTGCCTCGCTAGGCGCTCAGCATTAAGAGGTCAGTATTAGGACTGGTCGGCCTGGTGTCAGGATAATGTGACTGGGTGGGACATCATGCTCATGTCTGCGGCATGCTACCCCAGTGCTAGATATCGCTATAAACTGCCACACTGCAGACATCATAGCGATATGACTGAAAAATTGCTAAAGCCACTTTAAAAATCCAAATCACACACACACACACACACACACACACACACACCACACACACACACACACACACGTTCTTTCATCCATGTACCGTACGTACTCTCGTATAGGTCGAGTCAATCTGCAAACTCCACAGACCTAAATCGTGCGTCTCATAATATCTCGGCACATCTGGCTCTATGCAGTTTTTTGGAGTAATCAGTTTGAACAAACAACATGGATTCCTATCTGCTGGCACATAATGGGACGGCATATCAGGGTCTGCGTTGCTTACAGTTGGACTTCACTAATGAGCGAGTACACACCGTGTATGTTTAAAAATGTATCGTTACCCTCTTTACTAAAATGCGGATTTCTAATTACATTTCTTAATTAAACTTCTACTTTCTAAATGCGTTAGACAATTTTCGATCTGTATTAAAATTTGACTCACATGCATTTAAAATAGTTTTGTTTTACTTGCATACACATACCGTTTGCACTACCTTTCTAGCTATCGTTGAAGGACAGTATTACCTTGCCCAGTCGAAAACTATATTGGAAAGAATCTGCGACAAGCCAAAGTTGAATCAGAAGAAATATATAAATCGCAATATATAACTTTCAAAGTTTCCTGTTGTTTTATTAATTTTCCCCTGAAACATAATTACAAAATCAATCAAGCTACCAAACCAACCAATTAACAGAAAAGCAAGCATTAACTGACTAGCTAACTTCCTAAGGACCAAGCTAAAAACAAGCAAAACTAACTGAAAAATAAATAAATAAATAAATAAATATATTGGAAGTAGTGTAGTACCTACCAGCCCAACATCCTGCCACAAGGGCGAGGAATATAACTGTCGTGAGCTCCATTGCGGAGCAGCGTCGTCTCTGGTTGCGATTGGGTTTGTCCGGAGCGAATGTGCAAGCCGTATTTATACTCACTCAGAGAGGTGTGTAAAACGTGCGTCTCAAAGTCCAGTCTCTGCCCTAGTTATTTAACTGATTCAGCCTCTGAGTGTACATTCAGCTCAACCAGAAAGAACCTTGTCACTATGATAATACAGGTTTTGATCGACGCACTTGTCCATTTGAAAAACAAAGCTTACCGACCGAAATTTTCATATGACCTGTATTTTTGAAAACTGATACAGTTTAAGTTTATGGACGGGCAAAAAAAAAAAAAATGCATCAACAAAACCAAAACCAAAATAAAAAAGAAGAAATTTTTTAATTTTTTATTTGTATCCATAAGTAAATGTCTCAACAGAAAGAAACGCAAGATTGTTGCTTATTAAAGCGTGTTTATTAGAAAGTTACCAAGAAGATTACTGTGCTGCGCTGACTGGATAAATATTGATGCATTATTGTTACTGGTAAATGTTTATTGGCATCAAAGAACTGCGAAATGTATTGAGTATTTCCCATTTTCTATCTGACCGAATACGTAACGGCGTTAATTTTGTGGGTTTCGAACACAGTTTATTAGTCCATATTAAAATTAAGACAAAAGAAACAAAATTAAAAATGTTCTGTTCTTTCATTTTTCTGGAAACTCATATCTATCGTGCACTAAAAATTAAGATATAAACTTTATTGAGAAATATTTCTGTTCTATTTTTGCCTTTTATTGTTCACATTTGAAAACAAAAAACTAAAACGTTTGAGTTATGCTATTTTATCAAGGATTATTCTATCTTCAATGAGCGATATTAATTGGGAGCAAATATGAAAAGTGCATGGTCTAAATAAATAAATTAAAGACAACTGTAGAATCTAATAGCTGGAAGAATTAGTCGAATAAGTCCTTCCGAAGTACATGAGGCGCAAGATTTGTAATTCTGCAGTCCCGTGTCCAATCCCCAGTTCCGTCACATGCAGTTTTAAATGGTAGGCCATGCAAATTGGCATTTTATCACCATGTTTTCTGGTTTCTTTAGTACAAAAACACATTTTTGGGCAGATACAACAAGCGCCTATGTCAAGGACTAGAGTGAAATTCTTTCGCAATCTCAAAGGTAATTCACACAAGTTCGAGATAGACCATCAAAAGATACCGTTCAATCACAGGATTTCTGTGATACACTTAATCGGTCTCTACACTACACCAAATCAAAAGTTGACTCTTAACAAGCTTGTGATTAACAATGCTACGGACAATTTGCCATTGAGCACGGTATAAACCAGGTCGCGTGTGTAACCTAGTAAACAATATCTCTCGACTCAGACATTTTTTGCTCTCTGGTTCATGGAGCAAGTTTCCGAATTATAATCTGAAAATACCGAAAATTTCATTTGGATTGATTCGGGAACCCATAACTCGATTTCTCTAGACCAGAAATACTCCGGAACGCCCACAGTTGATTTTGTTTCTGTTATATATGGATTTATTTTGATAAATGACGTTACATAATCGGTTTTGCCTTAGACAAACTAACTAAATATATTTCTCTCAAAGTTATTTCACTCATTAAATTTTGTATAAATGAAAGCACTACCCCCACCCCCTTTGCTTTTGTCTCATTCATTTCAAGCTGCAGATGGGCACAGTAATACACTGGTTAAGATTCCTATAGGTGGCAGGGAGAGTTTTGTACATTGGCACTTGGCAAACGGCAAATTTCTTAACTTAAAGGCTATGGTGTGCTTTTTGAGCTATTAGTATGTAATAATTAAAGATATGCGTATATTTGTGAATTTGGTCTTTTCGGATTGTGCTGTTCTTGAAAGTGATCTGACACATGTACACCTCATGTGGTCACTCCACAGTATGTAGCCAGTGAAATACCAATATTCGGCTACGAAGCAGAGCTAGCCACTTATATCAGTTGACACGTTGGTTCAAGGCAAGTAGAATATCTCAAAAACTGCCTGGATGACAACTATTTTACACTATGAGCATCACGTGTTCTCAAAACAGGCCTTCGGACATGAAAATACATGTATAAATTTGGGTGGTGGGGTGAATCAGCTTGTTATTATATGAATTCCCACTGACTTGTAAGGTCAAGTGGATGATATTTTTGTTTGGCTTTATTATACCTATCCAAAACTATGGACATTTTTAACGTCACCCATGTATTTTATTTTTTTTTCATGAATTTTTATATGAGGCAGGTGTATGCAACATTAAATTTGTGCATAATATCGGTCCCTTGCACCATATAATATCATTTGGAACTACCTCGGCTATTTGTACAAGACAAAACTTATGCCTCGGATGTATGTCGGATCAGTAATTTACAGAAAATTCATACATTTTTGTTCGCCGGAAATTTTCCAACAAAAAAAAGAAACCCAATCTATTTGGACAACCTCGTATATTTTTACAACTGTACTGACTATAAGAATGACCGAGAGGCTACGAAATGAAAATGAATGGTCAAAATGGTAGCTATCGGCATATATTCGAGGCACGATCCATAGGATTGACCTCGAAGTTGCAAATGTTGTGATATGTCATGAAAGTAAACAAATAAGAAATGCACATGAACTATTTAATTATATGCTCCTTCTAGTTTTTTGTATATTGTAGATGACGTGAGCAACGTAGATATTAGCTTATGTGTATTTTAGATGACGTTAGCAACGTAGATACTAGTTTATGTATATTGTAGATGATGTTAGCAGCGTAGATACTAGTTTATATATGTTATAAATGTATGTTATAGATGACGTTAGCAACGTAGATTCTAATTTATGCATATTGTAGATGACCTTAGCAACAGTTCTCATTTGTATGAGAATGTTCATTGAAATTTAAATTGTTACAAATAGAAAATACAGCTTAGTACCGAAACACTGAAAGTATTAGCGTAGCAATATGCCTTGCATTGATTTGTCAAGCACAAAACACGAAAGTCTCGTACAAAATCACACTTTTGAGTTTATAAGTCAACGCAGATGGGTGTCCGAGGGAGGACATGACAGACAGGATATGGTGATGTTAATCTATCAGGTCGTACTCTTCTCGAAATACCGTCGCAAACCGTCAGGAATATAACATACCAATAACAAGCTAGAATGAGCGTTGCCGTGGCTGAAAGACACTATCTCAAGTCAGACTGCGTACAAGAAGAGATTAATTATATGCACAGTATATTTAACAGCTCAGATGGAGATATGCTAATATTATAACAAACAAGGTCTTGTGCTCGAAACTAATCACACACAAATATATGTGAAGGAAATATAGCTATACAATCATAATTACACAAGGAAAATATTTAGGGGTAAATATAAACACCAACTAGATAGATTTCAGTTTATTTTTTACATCTGAAAAAATTTCAGCAGCATCAGTCTATCTACCATTTATGAAAAAATTCCCACTCCCTCCAAACAAACAATTTAATGTCATTGTCTCGCAGGGTGCACATTATCTATGCCGTGAAACAGGTGCTTCAGGCTACTGCGTTTGCAGTTGAGTGTGTGTTCATATAAATACATATATATATATATATATATATATATATATATATATATATATATATATATATATATATATATATATATATATATATATATATATCTGCCTCTGTGTGTGTGTGTGTGTGTGTGTGAGAGAGAGAGAGAGAGAGAGAGAGACAGAGAAAGAGAGAGAAAGAGAGAGAGAGAGAGAGAGAAATGTACAAGTCGTGACTTCAGTAATTTCACAAAGTAGTAATATTAATACTTTAATCATGTTGTACGTGTTAAAATAACTTTAAGTTTCCAAATGGTGAAAATAAAATGATTCCCTCCGACCTTTCACTGATCAAGTAAGCAGATAACAGTACAAAATCTAAAACTACCGCTGGCTTCATTTTATATCAATTTGATAAAATTAGATTAGGATACAGTGATCATTGTACCTGGCATCCAAAAGGTAACTGACCCAGGTAATACGAGATAATTCCGATCATCGGCCACATTTGTGTATCGCTCATCCCAGGTATGGTTGATATGAAATGGACTTGGTCAGCACATCTGATTGCGATAAGTCATCGTTATTGGTCGGTAGGAATAGTTTCAACCTATTTACCTATATACCTACTAATTATTTCCATACAGACCTACCGAATCGATCTACCTACCCATTTTAAGGACGAAAGCGAAAAGAACATCTGGATCTGACGCATTAATAAAAAACTACATAGTCAGTACAATATGCAATGCATATACAATCCACTGTTGCATAAATAAATGAACGAACAATTGCGATAGAAACCCGAATGGGTGAAAAGAGAATTGTTGTTATGTTGTTGTTATAGGGTTTAACGCCATTTTTCAGCACAAGACAGAAAAGAGAGAATCTTAGTTGAAATGCTTTAGACACCTATTTCCTTAGGTATTTTACAGTTATTGAATCTTTGCTTTTAAATAACTGTAACAGCGTATACACACTTGGTGTCTGCCAATAATAAGGATAAATAGAAAATTATCTAAGCGAGATATGATGGGGATAGATTAAGACAAACATATTCATCTTCGACATCATTATTTACACAATGTTCAAGTTTTAGTTCATGCCGTTCGTTTCCTAATGTTTATCATTCTGGATTCTTAGTGGGTATGATGAAACCCTTAATTTACTTAAAGCCTTTCTGTGTCTGGCCGTAGCAATTATTCTAAGAAAAGATACGGTTTTTTGAAGATTCTTTCTAATATCTTTATTCATAATAGAAGTATTTGAAGCAACTGCAGAGCTATAATCAGAATAAAAATATGTCTTTTAGTCTTTGATTAATAAGCGACAAAAAGAAAGATATCTGGACTTAATAAGGACGATGCCAAACTTCTCAAAACCTGGTATTAGGAGCATTTTTCTCATATTAAAATCCCATTTTTGTTAAAACAATGGTATATTTTCCGAAGATTGCATTTTTCTGTATTATGGCAAATTGAACCAGTACTGAATGATGCGAGCAAATTTATTCTTATAAAGTAGATATCGTCCCAGTTCTGCATGTATACACTTGTTGTTGATCGATAGTTTAAGATCTTGTAATCACTTGGAATATATTCTGTGTACCCTTTCTAATTTTCAGCTTTCAAAAAAATTCACGGCAATAAGAAAGATTTGGAGATAAAAAGGAATCAAATAAATGACAGATTATCGTCACCGGATGACAGATTATCGTCACCGGACATTTTAGATAATCAGAATTATTAAAAGTACTTTCATTGCTTTGACACCTTTGCTAGCAATATTATCTGCAGCACATCAAAATAAGACTGCTTGTAAAAACAAGTCCTAAATAATTAAAAGTATCCACCACGTCAAGAAACACATCTCATTACCTATATAAAACGTCCAATCTCTTAACTCTATCTTAAAAGGATAACCTTTCTTTTATCAATATTTGCAAATATATTCCATCTGATACATTATGCATTTAATTTATCCCAAGTCCATCTGCTGTCTCTGAAAAGATTACCGTATCATCAGCAAACAATAAAGAGATAAGGAAATTTCTTCTAAAATGATACCCGCCTCTATATTTGATTGGAACATTACTTCTAGATCAATAATATAAGGAGATTATAGTAATGGCGGGAGGCTTTCGTCTTGAAGAAGTTCAAGGAACAATCGAAATAGTCTGAATGCGAGTTTAAGTGCTATAGCGATGACTCCATTGAGCTGAAACTCCGCATTTCACTGCTTTTTCTACATACTTGTACCTTCTATATCATAAATTTTAAAAATCAAGAAAGACACATAAATGCGTTTTGTTTTATGAATCAATTTTTGAATCCAAAAGTTTCGTATAAAATGGATTGTACTTTACTATTATTTTCTTCAAACTGGATCGTACGTCAGTAGCAATATCATATTTAATATCCTAAGAGGAAAGTCAAGATTCCACAAATACGATCACCCTTCCTACCTTGCGTACTATCTGTCTACTTACTTACTTACCTATCTATTTATCGATCTGCCTGCCTGACTGTACCATCAACATATCTACTTATAATCCTTCCGAAGACTGACATGTATTTCACATCAACATATAAATAATTATTTTACTCCATTTCAAAATCAGAATCCCGATTCAGGCTACTTTTTAAAATAAAATTATTTGTGTTCCCAAACATGCATGCTGCATACATAGACACATACATAGATACACACACACATATATACACACACACACACACACACACACACACACACACACACACACACACACACACACACACACATACATGCATACATACATACATACATACATATCAAGAACCCAAGCTACAACCTCGATTCGTCTGCGTGAGTTCGAGTCCAGGCTCGGCTAACGTGGGTACGTGAGAAAGCCTGCCAGTAGCTTCTCGTGGGTCGGTGGTTCTTCCCGGGATTTTCCAGGGTTCTTCCTCCACCATTAATACTGGCCGCCATGTATAGCCTATCTTGTGCTGAAAAATGGCGTTAAACCCTACAACAACAACAACAACAACAACAACCTCGATTCGGATATTTCTGTCTATGGAATAATCTTGATATCAATCCAGAGAATAATTGAGACAGTTTATGGGTGGAAAACAACTGGACACGTGGACGTACTTAGGACGGTCAAACATACAGACTTACAAGGGTAACGTTCTGTTAAAAATTATGGCCGAGACTGCATTATATTTCAATATTTCTGCAAAAACTCTTGTGAAATACTAGTTTCAATCTATTGTCCTAGACAACAGTGATATGAAAGTACTTGACAAGTGATGATCAGAATATCTGTTTATCCGATTGGTCTGCTACGTTAGTTTTGAACAATCCGCCGAAAATCTCGCATACAATGAAAGTAATTTCAAAGAAAACTATTCGTTTAAAGGCTTTTACAGAAGTTGCAATAATAGTTTATCGGCTTGTTTTTCTTGTGGTTTTTTGGGGGGTTATTTTTTCGGTTCTGGCGATTGGTCAGTTAGCCTACCCACATAGCCAACTGGAAATAGGCATGGTTTTCTCGATTCTGGCGATTGGTCAGTTAACCTTCCTCTATAGCCAATTCACATTAATGAGTGGTTAATTAGGTGATAAGATTTATATGTCAACAACTTTCCGGTAGGTTCCATTTTTTAAATAGCCAATCGGATCATTATAATGAAAATTAACGTTTTTTTTTTCTTTTTCTTTTTTTTTTCTTTTGTTTATTTGTGTGAAGCCCATGAAAAAGGCGAGAGGTAAAACAACTATCCGCAGTACCCTTGCTTTGTAATAACAGTAAGTGCCATATTTTACACTAATCAAACACAAGCAATACTTCAGAACAACTTTTACATTGTGTTACTAATATAAAAAATTAAACCCTGGAATATATTGGGTGCTTTCACTGATAAAAGTATTCCAAACTATACATTTACGAATTTTCAGTGTCCAGTAATAAAGCCTCGTAATTTATGCTAGTCTTCGTTATACTGATAAACTTGTTTCAAATATAACTAAATAAAACAATAGCATTTTTGCTAAATATTAACCATCACCTATAGAAATAGAGAATATAAGCCCCTTGATCTTACCCGTCTATGTATACACTATAACACATAAACAAAACATGCCATTTGGATAATGGACGTTGACGCACGTCGATGTTTGACATTGTTCCCTGTACATGAGGTCATCATAGTTTTGCATCAAAAACAACGTATAGACAAATGCCCATGTGGAAACAAAACTGTTGTATGCAGTACCGATAAGGAGATACATTCGGACAGTTGTCATTACAATCTGCAAATTAAAACCAAACGTGATCAAATTCTTTAGCAGTTTTCTGCCGTTTTTCTTGAACGTTACAAAGTGTAGAAAAATCCATTTTCGATTTAATACCTGTTCCCATTCTCATCATGCACAAAACTTTAGAGGTTAGGTTTCCGATAAACACCACAGAACAAAGTAATGATTTTTTTCCCACGGCCTGGAGTGGGATGTGGGTGGGTGCAATGGAACGGAATAGCATCTAAGTAGCTAGTAGTTGTTGGTGCTGTTTTGAGCATAATGCCATTTGTATCACATTCTAGACTATATACGGTGGCCAGTATATTTGGCAGAGGAAGAACCCGGGAAAACCCTGGGAAGTAGTACCGATCCACGGGAAGCTACTGACAAGCTTTCTCACATACCCACAATGGTCGAGTAGAGACTCGAACCCACGTGAACAGAGGTGAGATGTTCAAACCCATGCAAACAGAGGTAAGATGTCAGTAATCTGTAAAGATGAGCGCCTTAGACGACTCGAGCACATGGGGCCCCTATTTTATAGTGTGCACTTCCCATCACAAATAGCACATGCGGAGACATACCATCTTTCGTAACTAAAACTAGCAACTCATTTCTCAAAAAACCCTAATAGAACGAAGTATAGATCCTCTTCTGGTATGAGTCCTGAAACTGCGACCGGCGTTATTTAGTTCGAGAACTGTATTTCTCAAGGTTTCAGAGCTACCGATTTTGTTTTGATTTTTTATGCCTCTCTAATTTTGAACACCTGTGACGATCTACTTGTAAGTAATCTTGATAATGGAAATCTTAATTGCCATTGAACGTAGATAGAACAACATTCCCCCATATATATATATATATATATATATA
>JAECUM010041422.1:0-29893 GCA_016617855.1 Megalonaias nervosa
GTTATTTCCTCGTAGTAATCTACAAACGTTTTTAGCCATTCACATGGCGATGATCCAACAAAAGGTAGCGGTTGACTATGATCTCCATCACACATGATCACAGCAATATTCTTTGTCAATAACCAATGAAGAAGCGTTTTTGATATATCTAGCGACACTGTGCATATTTCATTCCAAATTGTGATCTTAGGAATATATTTTTCACCCATTCGTTCAGACGTCCATGCGTCTCCACACCATCTAAAGAAACTATGATAAATTTGAGATTTTACTCCGCGTTCGCTCATTTCACTGGCGAGTCTATATGTAGGTGTCAAAACAACCATATCAAAATTCCTAAATAATTCAATCGTACGCGTTTTATACCAGAACAACCACACCCGTTAAGATAAACGGTTTTATGTCTGGCCACAAGATCGTATACCGATGATGCTGATGATAATTGTGAGATTTCATTATTCTTGTTTTATATATCCTTAGATTTAACGTCGGCGGATTCAGAATAAATAAGTATCTTTTCTCGATTTATTCTCCAATCGCCCCATGATGCATCGATACCAATCGTTATCCCTGACAAAGTCAATGCATATTTTTATTTATATAAAATGAATCTGTGGCAACTCTAACCGCAGTATGAGAAAATGTGTTTATCATCGATAATAAATTTATCGAAACATATGCTAACATTGAAGATCTTAAATGAGTAAACTGCGGTGAATTTCCATCCATACGGCTCACAATTGTGCCTAATTTAGTTCCGTCCGACAAGTAAGCATTATCCCGACTTATAAATGTGCCTTTCTCTGTTGTATCATCAGTTATAAAATCGAGTTCGGCATCATCGATGATGAATCTTGTGCAATGTCGTTTGTGATCACATGAACTACCCTGCGTAAATGTAGCAAATCATTTTTTTGCCGAGATCCTTTGCAAGTTTATTTTCATATTCAATTTCATCGGGATTACGCTCACAGATTTCGTCGAGAATATTTTTCTTCCTGACATCGCTAGGAGGTTTTGGTAACCAGACCTGTTTCAGTGGACGATACGATGTTACTGCTTCACTTACAGTAAACGATATTAAAATTCCAGAATCAAGCATATATCGTAATAGTACTATTGGAGCCCAACATTTTTCTGAAAAATGACGACCAAACCAAACATAAACAACGGATGGAGATTTTCCGTGAACGATTCAATACATGCAAATCCAGTTAGATCAAAATCTGGTAAGGGTCCATTTATCGCAACTCTGGTCATCTCGTGTGTTGGATATCCAAATCTCTTAAAATATGCAGAACACTCTCCCATTCCAAGAAAACTTCTAGGATAACACGCAACCATATCAACTGAGATAACGATGTTGTAGTCGTATTTAGTATTCCACAATCCGCCGTGTCCGTATTCAACACAGCTGCACATCTTTGAGATATTCCGGTCTTGTCGGCGACCATGAATTTTTCTCCTGAGCAAAATGATCAGCACCTGACGGAACGGTAAAATAATTACTTAGTAATTGTTTATCATCATTTGTGTATTCACTCCGATGGTGTTGCGCAAGATTTTTCATCTCCGAGTGGAGGGACTTTGTACGATAAATTTCTCCGCTAGATCGTACAATCTGATCATAATTTTCACATTCGGAACTTTGAAACAACCATACAGATATAGGATCGCTTTTACTATTTTTATGTTTAAAATCAAACATATCACCGTCATAAAATTTAATGGTTCCATTTCGTGGAAATATTGTTACGTTGTTCGTCCACGCGTGCGCGTTATGATCAATGATTTCTATGGACGTTTCCTTCGATTTATACTTTGATTCCTACAAATTCTTGCCGGTTATTGTTTTTACACTTATCAAAAATTTTAATTTTTTCCCAGGTCAGCGACATCTTTGATAGACGCTCCGGTATCTTTAACTGTTTCTGCCCACTCATTTATTGTTTTACGTCATGAATCCGTTAAACATTACAAGCTGAATACGAATTCATTAAATTACTGCAACAATCAATGATACAGTTCTTGGCGACCGTCGATGACACACAAGTTGTATAGTTCATTTCACTCACACACGCGATTGAGAAAATTAGATCTGATTTATCATACGAGAGAGAAACAAAACAGATTGTGAATGCGCGTGTAAGACAGTTGAGAACGACTATGTCAATGACTTCGTCATTGCGTGAAAGGATTCATTGTAAACCCCTTGACGAAGTCACTGGTGAAAGTGAAAGTGCTGTCACTAGTGGTAACAGCTAAAGAAAGTGAAAGTATGAAACGCTTGACAGAGTCCTTGAGTTTGTCAAGGGGGAATAATTAATTTCCGACTATAGTAAAAAATATTTATTTGATTCATTTATTCAGAATCAGAAGTTGTTTTTTTTATACTGAATCAGATTATTTATTCAGAATCAGATTTTAAAATCTTTTATTCTGAATCATATTTAAGGCAAGAATGTGCATAATTCAGAATTTGATCTCTATCACATGCAGCCGTAATAATATTTTCTCGCTGCAGCATATTTAACTGTTCTTGCGTTAACAAAAATTAATCATCACAGTATTCATCAATAATTATATTAACACTAAATTTTCCTGTCTGTGGAAGCGTCAAGATTGTTTTGACGGCACTTTCTAGTACCTCTTGTTGTATACAAAAACTCACGTGTTGGTACATTGTATAATACCATATAAATAATTGTTCGTAGCGTTTGTAAAACGCCAACTTCGACCCAACACCGATGGTATTGGAAAACAGATTTTTACAAAATCCTAATTTTGAAGATCTTTCTCCTCTTAAATCAAGCAAGCGTCTGGTCTGGTCAGTAAGTCTGAAAGTGTATCCGTGACAATAGCGGATTATGACATCGCAAATAAACTGGATTAACGGGTTCTAATACAGTAAAAAATCCAGAGGGCTTTTGAGGGGTAAATATATATAAAATATATCCCTTGACTGGATAATCTCCATCACTTGCATCACATACAAGATTGACTACGATCGTCGATGTGATATTAACTACACCTGGTGATATATGACGACCTCCACCGTATAGATCATTGTTGTGCTTGAGGATATTTGCCGGTGGGGCTATTTTTCTCCATGCGGCGACGATAAGCGAAAAATGTTCATTGATAATATCAATGACTTGAATTTTTTAGCTCGTCGGTGTTAAATCCAGGATGTATAAATATTGGTAATTTTTCTTCGGTTATTTTATAGTGTTCGAGAAATAATTGTTTAAGTGTCATTATGTTGAAAGGTCTATAATCAATATTTTTATTTCTAGTGATCGCTGTGTCGACGATAACCGGTTTGACAAACTCGAGGTCTGATACAACTTGCTTTAGATGTTGTATCGCTTCAATGATAAGCTGACGCGTACCATCGCTGTAAAACGATACGACACTGAATAGATAACCTTTTAGACTTTTAATTACTTGATGATGTTCAGATACGATCTCGTGTGAATATGATTTAATAAACTTTTCGTCAATAATCGGATTAATATCATCGTCATAAATATAGATCAAGAACGGTAATACAAGAAGACTTTCAACATCAGACGCAGTAAAATAAAGTTTTCTATCTTCCATATGTTTCCATGGATAAGTTTTTCCATATTCTGGAAGTTTTAAAAATATTCGTTTATCTGTGATAAAATCAGTTCGTTCAGGTTCTGGTGGTCCTTGATAAACCGATGGAACTTCTGGCCATCCTAATACGGTTCTGATCGATGATTGATATATAACTTCGGCTTAGTCGAGAGACTTTATTTCTATTGCCGCTGATAATGTTGGTTCGTGAACGCTAATAGCTATTTTTGAATCATTTCCTTTAATAGATTTGATTCTGCGCTGGAACTCATGGTTGATTTGTTCGATTTGATTACTGCCCGTAGGTATACTCACAACTTGCCAATCTGGGTTCCATCTGGTTTATTTTTATGCACAAATACCAGTGAATTATTTGCTTGCAACCCATCGAATGATTTTGATCTAATATTTGGCCTGAGTATGATATACTCGCAATTGTGCTAGTGCTATTTCCTTCGCTGGAATCGCAGTTGGAAAGCTAACGCTGAACTCAGGATTGGTTGAGCTTGCTGATATCGTGGTTTTCAACGGTGCTGTATTAGCGATAATCTGTTGTAGTAATTCTTGTGATGACATTATTATTTGTTCAAACCCTGATTTTAAATCAGGATTTTTAAAACCGTTCTTAAATCCGGAGGTCTATTATCGTTTTTCGTAGATTCCGATGATGAAGTCACTGTTGCCTCATGGTAAATCTTAATCATTTCTGTGAACTCATCATCTGATATTATTCCATCCTTGAGACGTGATGATATCAACGAAGATAATTTTGAGTATGCTAGGGTCGCTATATGTAACTTTATTGTATACTTGTGTAATTTATCAACCGCGCACGTGGATATTTTCTTTGCGATGATATATAGAATACCTGCAACACCGCTTACAGCGGTGACACCAATTCCAATTGCTGCTAGCAATGCTGGTGCTATCATGTATGACGCTGACAATGCACTGATGACCATTACTGTTCCAGCAATGACAGCAGATGCAGAGTATACTATTATATCAGTAACAACGAAACGTCTCCGGTTTTTTTTTTTTACTGTATACTCGTCGATGATATTTTTCAGTTGAGTATGCCACGAACACACTTGCTCGTATCTGAAATGTTGAACGTCGATTGGGGTTTTATTTATTATGTAAATTGCAATTACTATATTATTGAAACACTTTTAGCTGGTGATAGTTTAGCGACTAATTCAAGACACAATTAGTACAACAAAGGGGTGCCTTTCTCTTCGGGTTCCACCACAAATGTTACCTCGTCATTTTAATCTAGTACTACTAACAATACAGAAGGTCTAGATTGTTGAAGACGGCGTAAAATTGTGGTAAATGCCGTAAATTTTGTATCTCCGATTACTGAGAACATGTATATGCCGGTATCCTCAGCGCGATGTTTGATGGATTTATTGAGTGGTGACCATTATGCTGATCCAGACGCTACGGTATATACCACACTGTCGGTAATTTTGTTAATGTCAGAGAGTTTAATGTCATTAACCGCTGGATTTCCAAACATTTCATGAATTTTTTCATTTGTGTTTCTTCCAAAATTTACAAAAGTCTATAAATGAGTAGAAAATTCAGATCTAAATGTGGTCATTCCATCATTGTCATTAACGAGGTCATTATTGGGATGGTGCTATCTGTCGACACATTTCTTATATAAATGCATAGAGTAGAATTAAAAATACACAGCATACAATTAGAATGCATAGCACGTAACTAAATGTAATCAGAGATATACGGCATACAATTATAAATGCATGACATGTAATTAAACACAAAAAACAATTAGAAATGCATAGCATGTAACTAAATTTAATTACAGATGCACAGCATACAATTGTAAAACCATAGCATGTAATTAAATGTAATTACAGATACACAACATACAATTAGAAATGCATAGCATATAATTAAAGATACACATAATACAATTAGAAATGCATAGCATGCAATTAAATGTAATTACAGATACACAGCATACAATTATAAATGCATAGCATTTAAGTAAAGATACACATCATACTATTAGAAATGCATATAATGTAATTAAATGTAATTTTAGATACACAACATTTAATTAGAAATGCATAACACGTAATTAAAGATACACAACATACTGTTAGAAATGCATAGCATGTAAGTAAATGTAATTATAGATACACAACATAAAATTGGTAAAACATGGCATATAACTAAAGATAAACAACCTACTATAAGAACTGCATATCATATAGATTAATGTAATTAAAGATACACAACACACAATTAGAAATGCATAGCATGTAATTAAAGATACACGACATACTATTAGAAATGAATAGCATGTAATTAACGATACACAGCATACAATTATAAATGCATAGCATGTAATTAAAGATATACAACATACAATTATCAATGCATAGCATGTAATTAACGATACACAGCATACAATTATAAATGCATTGAATGTAATTAAAGACACACAACATACAATTAGAAATGCATAGCATGAAAATAAAGACACACAAAATACAATTGTAAATGCATAACATGTAATTAAAGGTACACACCATACAATTAGAAATGCATAACATGTAATTAAAGATACACACCATACAATTAGAATTGCATAACATGTAATTAAAGATACACACCATACAATTAGAAATGCATAGCGTAGAATTAAAGATACACACCATATAATTAGAAATGCATAGCGTAGAATTAAAGACACACCATATAATTAGAAATGCATAGCGTAGAATTAAAGATACACAGCAAACAATTAGAATGCATAGCATGCAATTAAAAGGAATTAGAGATACACAGCATACAATTACAAATGCATAGCATGTAATTAAACACAGCAAACAATTAGAATTGCATAGCGTGCAATTAAATTTAACTACAGATGCATAGCATACAATTGTAAATGCATATAATGTAATTAACTGTAATTACAGAAACACAACATACAATTTGAAATGCAAAGCATGTGATCAAAGATACACATAATACAATTAAAAGTGAATAGCATGTTATTAAATGTAATTACAGATACACAGCATAAAATTATAAATGCATAGCACGTAAGTGAAGATGCACATCGTACAATTAGAATGCTCATTATGTAAATAAACGTAATCACAGATTGACAACATAGAATATGAAATGCATAGCACATAATTAAAGATACACAACATACTGTTAGAAATTAATAGCATGTAATTAAGTGTAATTACCGATCCACAACATATAATTAAAAACACATAGCATGTAATTAAAAATACACAACCTACTATTAGAACTGCATATCATGTAGATTAATGTGAATAAGGTACACAAGATACAATTAGAAATGCACAGAATGTAACTAAAGATACCAAACACACTATTAGAAATGCATAGCATGTAATTAACAATACACAGCATACAATTATGAATGCATAGCATATAACTAACAACGCACAGCAGACAATTATAGAAACATATCATGTAATTAAAGATACACAACATACAATGATGAATGCATAGCATGTAATTAACATCGCACAGCATACAATTATAAATGCATATCATGTAGCTAAAGATACACAACATACTATTAGAAATGCATATCATGTAGATAAATGTAATTAAAGATACAGAACATATGATTAGAAATGCATAGCACGTAATTAAAGATACACATCATAAAGTTATAATGACTAACATATAATTAAAGATGGACAACACACAATTAGAAATACATAGGATGTAATTAAAGATTCACAACAAATTGTTATAAATGCATAGCATGTAATTAAAGATACACATGATACAATTAGAAATGCATAGCATGTAATTGAAGATACACAACATATCATTATAAATGCATAGCATGTAATTAAAGATAGAGAAAATACTATTAGTAATGCATAGCGTGTAATTAAAGATACACAACATAAAATTTTTAATGCATTTCATAGAGTTAAAGATACACATCATACAATTAGAAATGCATAGCACGTAATTAACGATACACACCATACAATTAGAGATGCAAAGTATTAATTAGATGTAATTACAGATACACAACATATAATTAGAAATGCATAGCATGTAATTAAAGATACACAACATACTATTAGAAACGCATCGCATGTAATTAACGATATAAAGCATACAATTATAAATGCATAGCATGTAGTTAACGATATACATCATTCAATTATAAATGTACTGAATGTAATTAACGATGCAGAACATGTAATTCGAAATGCATGGCATGTAAATAAATGTAATTGAAGTTACACAACATAAAATTATAAATGCATGGCATGTAATTAAAGATACACAACACACAATTAGAAATGCATAGCAGGTAACTAAAATGCACAACATACAATTAGAAATGCATAGCATGCAATTAAAAATACACACCATACAATCAGAAATACATAGAATGTAACTAAAGATACACACCATATAATTAGAAATGCATAGCATGTAATTAAAGATAAACACCATACAATTAGAAATGCATAGCATGTAATTAAAGATACTCAACATACTTTTAGAAATGCAAAGCAAGTAATTAAAGACAGATAACATACAATTAGAAATGAATAGCGTAGAATTAAATATACAGAACATACAATTAGAAATGCATAGTATGTAATTAAAGATACACACCATACAATAAGAAATGCATAGTGCAGAATTAAGGATACGCACCATAAAATTATAAATGAACAGCGTAGAAATAAAGATACACAACAAACAATTAGAATGCATAGCTTGTAATTAAATGTAATTAGAGATACACAGCATACAATGCTAAATTCATAGCATGTAATTAAATGTAATTACAGATACACAACATAGAATTCGAAATGCATAGCATGTAACTAAAGATAGCCATAAGAGAATTAGAAATGCATAGCATGTAATTAAATGTAATTACAGATACACAGCACAATTATAAATGCATTGCATATAAGTAAAGATACACATCATACAATTAGAAATGCATATGATCTAATTAAATGTAATTACAGACACCCAACATAGAATTAGAAATGCCTAACACGTAATTAAAGATACACAACATGGTGATAGAAATGCATAGCATGTAATTAAATGTAATTACATATACACAACATAGAATTAGAAATACATAGCATGTAATTAAAGATACACAACCTACTATTAGAACTGCATATCATGTCGATTAATGTAATTAAAGATACACAACACACAATTAGAAATGCATAGCATGTAACTAAAGATACACAACATTCTATTAGAAATGCATATCATGTAATTAACCATACGCAGCATACAATTATAGATGCATAGCATGTAATTAAAGATATACAGCATACAATTATAAATGCATTGCGTACAATTAAGGATATACAGCATACAATTATAAATGTATTGAATGTAATTAAAGATGCACAACATACAATTAGAAATGCATAGCATGTGAATAAATGTAATTGAAGATAAAAAACATACAATTATAAATGCGTAGCATGTAAATAAAGATACACAACACACAATTAGAAATGCATAGCATGTAATTAAAGATACACAACGTACAATTAAAGATGCACAGAGAAATGCATAGCATTGAATTAATGATACACACCATAAAATTAGCAATGCATAATATGTAATTTATGATACTCAACATCCTTTTGGAAATGCATAGCCTGTAATTAAAGATACACAGCATACAATTAGAAATGCGTAGCATTGAATTAAAGATACACAAACTACAATTAGAAATGCATAGCGTGGAATTAGAGATACACAAACATACAACTAGAAATGCATTGAATATAATTAAAGATACACAAACATACAACTAGAAATGCATTGAATATAATGAAAGATACACAACATACTATTAGAAATGCATAGCATGGAATTAGAAATACACAAACTACAATTAGAAATGCACAGCGTGGACTTAAAGTTACACAACACACAGTTAGAAATGAATAGTGTAGAATTAATGATACACATCATATAATTAGAAATGCCTAGTAGGTAATTAAAGATACACACATACAATTAGAAATGCATAGCGTTGAATTAAAGATACACAACATACAATTAGAATGCATAGCATGTAAATAAATGTAATTAGAGATAAACAGTATACAATTAGAAATGCATAGCATATGATTAAATTTAATTACAGATGCATATCAAACAATTGTAAATGCATAGCATGTAATTAAATGTAATTACAGATACAGAACATACAATTAGAAATGCATAGCATATACTTATAGATACACGTAATACAATTAGATATGAATAACATGTAATTAAATGTAATTACAGATACACAGCATTGAATTATAAATGCATAACGCGTAATTAAAGATTCACAACATTGTTACGTATTGCCTCGTACAAATATAACAAGAGAATAGAGTGAAGCCAACAAGGTTTGTATTTTTTAACAAAATAATTTATTTCCCTAGAAAACAATGTAAAAATTGGAAATAGGACTAAAATATCATCCCGTTCTCGCGTGATAGGTCACGTGGTCTCTTAAAACTTGGACAACGCAATAGAAAAAATGAAATTTGTCACGTAGCAAGAACAGCCCTATCTAAGAACCAGATTCTCACTCTGAAATAAATTTAAAAATAAAACATTGTTTATTCAGACTAACACGTAGGCTGAAATGACCTTGGCAATAGCCAATCGTTTTCGCGTAGTGTTTACAACACGGTGTACCAGAATGAGCGAAAAATAATGCTAATGTAACACTTTTTACGTTTTAGATAAACAGAATTACTGAAAGAGAACATCGAATCCCCTGAAAATAATCACTGCAATAAAATGTAATGAAACAAAAATAAAATAAAACAGAATTTTAAAACTAACACACAAGCAATTTAATTAAATATACGAAACAAGATACTGTTAGAAATGAATAGGATGTAATTAAATGTAATTACAGATGCACAACATATAATTACAAACACATAGCATGTAATTAAATGTACACAACCTACTATTAGAACTGCATATCATGTAGATTAATGTAAATAAAGATACACTACATACAATTATAAATGCATAGCATGTAACTAAAGATACACAACATATTATTAGAAATGCATAGCATGTAATTAACGATACAAAGCATACAATTATAAATGCATAGCATGTAATTAAATGTAATTGAAGATACACAACATACAATTATCAATGCATAGCATGTAATTAAACATACACAACATACAATTAGAAATGCATAGCATGTAATTAAAGACACTCAACATACAATTATAAATGCATAGCATGTAATTAAATGTACACACCATACAATTAGAAATCCATAGCATGCAATTAAAGATACACAACATACAATTAGAAATGCATAGCATGTAATTAAAGATAAACACCATACAATTAGAAATGCATAGCATGTAATTAAAGATACACAACATACAATTAGAAATGCATAGCATGTAATTAAAGACACTCAACATACAATTATAAATGCATAGCATGTAATTAAATGTACACACCATACAATTAGAAATCCATAGCATGTAACTAAAGATACACAACATACAATTAGAAATGCATAGCATGTAATTAAAGACACTCAACATACAATTATAAATGCATAGCATGTAATTAAAGATACACAACATACCATTAGAAATGCATAGCATGTAACTAAGACACACCACATGCAATTAAAAATGCATTGCATGTAGTTAAAGATACACAGCATGCATTTAGAAATGCATAGCATGTAATTAAAGATACACAACATACTATTGGAAATGCATAGCATATAATTAAAGATACACATCATACAAGTAGAAATCCATATCATGTAATTAACGATACACATCATACAATTATAAATGTATAGCATGCAATTAAAGATGCACAGCAGACAGTTAGAAATTCATAGTATGTAATTAAAGATACACAGCATACAATTAAGAATGCATAGTATGTAACTAAATATCATTAAAGATGCTTGACATACTATTAGAAATGCGTAGAATGTAATTAAAGATACACAAGATACAATTATAAATGCATAGCATAGAATTAAAGATGCACACCATACAGTTAGAAATGTATAGCATGTAATTAAAGATACACACCATACAATTACAAATGCATAGTATTTAATTAAATGTAATTAAAGATACACAACATACAATTGGAAATACGTAGCATGTGATTAAAGATACACAGCATATAATAATAAATGCGTAGCATTTAATTAAAGCTGCACATCATATAATTATAAATGCATAACGTAGAATTATAGATACACACCATACAATTATAAATGCATAGCACAGAAACAATAATGCAGATCAGTTAATAATAATAAAAGTATTTGATGTAATAAGGAATGGATAGGAAGTATTAAGAACTACATATCATATATTCAAATATGCACGTTATATCAAAAAACATACACAACATAAAAGAAAATATCCAAAGCATCTAATAAGCAATCTACAACATATTTAAGGAATGTTAAGCATAACCAATGTACATCATATTGTCTAGTTTCAGCAACATGTATTCAAAGCACACAACTGAAGACTGTTTTGCAGTTACATCTCTTACCTGTCTTTGTCCATAGCCTGGAATTTGGTTAAAGTATGTTGACTATCTGTGAGATAGACACGATAATTCCTGTTATGAATTTAGTTAAACTACATTTTGGGGCTGAGGACAGCGCAGAAATGAAGGCCACTTACCCGTTTTGAGACCGTGTTTTGAAATATTTTCTTCTTTCTTTTATCCAGTTTCAAACTCTTGTTTGTTGCTTCCTCCTGTCATTAAAACACATAGGAGTCCAGAATTTCTCATTGCTTTTGTGTTTTACCGTTTGTTTTGTGGATAAAAGTTGTTTCCTCCCCTGTGGAAGAGCATAATTAGCTCGAATCTATAGGAAATTATTTTGTATTTGCGCCGTTATATACATACCAAGCCATAGGTATGCACATACACATTGCTTGCATATGCCACAAATAGAGCAAAGTACTCAAGACGCACACATACACGTACATGTAACGTACACATACCACAAGCACAGCAACACGGATGACACGAGTAAATAAAACTAAAACACCACTTAACTGAACGGAGGAGATAAACTAAAGAAAAAAGCTAATGTTGATGTATAGAGGAGATAAACTTAAGAAAAAAGTTAATGCTAGCGTAAAAAACAAGGGGAAAAATTATAGTGGCACATTTCAGAGAAACGTGCAGATATAAATTCTTCAATTTTTGCTTCTGTACAATTGCACATACTCGCTGAAACGTTAATGTAAACATAATGCAGTATAGAGCTGCCTGTACGTTGTTATGTATATTTAATCTGTATTTTGTGTTTAACTTTTGTCCTTCATTGTAATTTGTATATCAGGTTATGGTCACTCGTAAATAGAAACTTCATGTAACATTTGAGTTCAAAGCCAGTATTATCAACAATTAGGGATTTGATAAACATATAAATTTTTCCTCTCTTCGATCAGTCTGTGGAAATCCATTTGTGATTAGAGTTTACATTTGTGTTCTTGCAATCAGATATTATTCGAAGGAATTAATAAATTAAAATATTCATTGTTAATACTAATGTGCTAATTCACCTTTGGATTAATACGTTACTTTGCTTGTTCGCGTGCTCATTCAAAGACATTCTGGATTGCATCATTGTGTTATACCAGGACATTCATGACTATTAAAATTCATTCAGAACATTCTGTATTTTTCGATGTGTAATAAGACATTAATGATTATTCGGACTCTAGTACATCGATGGCTTATATAAGAATATGATGATAATGCTAATATTAAAACATAAAAATACATGGATCAACAAATCGCTTACCTGCCCGCACGGGTAATAACTACTGAGCGCAATTAAAGAAATATTAACCAAATAATGAGAGGAACACCACAACAAAGTAGTCCCATAAAATGTTGTTCAACCTAAACGTCACGTCTTAAAGGTGCGGGATCATACTTAATTATAATTGTAAAGGCGGGTGAAGTCATATGAGAATGTTGATAAATAATAAGCAGCATCTTTTTTGTGATTTTATACCATTAGCATCAAACGATTCGAGAAAGAAGACAAATAATTTTATACACATATCCTCATCATTTGTTTCCGGAGACGAAATTCAGTTTGAAGAAATAACATTTATTCGGAAAGATACATAACCGTCTTTGGCGTTTATGGATCAGATTTGATTTATCGCTATAAACGTGATGGATTCTAATCACGGTGATGAGGTTGCAGAATTTACGGACAACGTGGTTGATGACTTAGGATGCCAACGTTGATAGTGATTTTGTTCCACTTGTGAATTAATAGCTACTTCAGACTGGTGTTACCAGACCGTCGTATACGCTCAAATGTAATCTTGTTAAGGGTCAATTGGATGCTCCCTGGTGTCGACATGCCAGCTCGAGGCCAACTCTGAGTAATCTCATTAGCATTTAAAAACGCCCAGTCGTTGAATGCACTCACAGGTGCGAAAACACTTCGAGGTTGTTTTTACAACGATGAAGTGGAATTCAACTCTTTATCCACCGGGAAACTTCTTCAGTACCAATATGTTACACCAATATTGACTCAAATGAGACAAACAAGATCTCGACTATTATCGAACAAGGACGCACTTGTTCATGTAACAGTTATTGGGCGAAAACGAGAACGATCGTTGAATACACCAGGCATTGTTGCAAATATTATATTTCTAAGTGACTATAATGCTAAGCCCTAACAGCGTAGAATTGTTGAAATCTTATATGTTCTTCAGGCAGATATTTTTATGAATGCATGACAGTGAAAAATGGTAATTGATTAGAAGGGACGTGATAAGTGCGGACAGGGTCTGACTGTTGTGTAATTATACTACGTGTATTATTAATGGAACTATGATGGACGCTCATTGTTGTCGACTTGAAAGAGTAATCGAAGCGAAACAACAATTGGAAAATGAAATCCCCATGAGAACCGTGTTGATAATTAAATACAAACACGCGTGTTTAGTCGTACATGTTATGTATGGTCTTACCACGGCAGCAACCATTGATTTTGGTGTGGCAGTAATCACGTCAACAACAACCATGATAGGTGTACCAATAGGAATAATTGTCGGGATATATCGATAGTAACCGATGTCTCTGGTGATGCTAGCAAATTAATTCCGATACGATTACATTTACGAATAGATGTGTATTCAGAACTCGGGGCGGTACAAAGTTGTTTCAATACGATTAGTATACTATACTCTGTGGTTATTGAGGATAACATAATTAGTGCGGTCGAATTCAAGATAGTGGAGATAGTGTTGGTGGAAACGGAAAATCACTGACAACGCCGAGCGCAAATAAGGAATTGTGTGGTAGCAGATTTACAGACAATAAAAGTTCAGTAAAATACAAACCAATCTCAAACACATTTACCACTGTAGCATCTAAATGGCAGTTTTTGTTGGTTACTGCCGTAGGTAGCCGATTTATATCATCCATGACAGTTCTCTTGTTTGGTTGCATATTGATCACATTGACTATCACTGATGATAACCCGTGGATTGGTACACACAGCTGACTTTAACAGTCATGTGGGATAGAAGACCATGATGTATAAAAATAAAATTTAAAAAAATGTTTGAACAAAAAAAACCAGAAAGCCCTATTATGACACTACTTTGGAACAAGCTATTGAAATCCACCAACAGACAAGAGTTGCATCATCGTCCATCCCTAAAGATTTTAAGTATCTAGGTGCATGATCTGTGAATTCGGGACAGCATGGACATATTTGTCCACTTTTAGATCTTGGCACGAGCATAGCGGTATCTCGCCACAGAAATTCCACCGTGAATAAATAAATGTTGACTAGTATCGGATAGCCAACTCCGCTTTTCTTTTTAAGAGCAGCGCATCCAAGGCCATTATCAAGTGATGTAAAATAGTGTGCGGTGTCGAACTTTTGCACGTTCATGGCAATATCGCAGAATGCCTCAAATACATCTGTGAACAGCCACACGTCAATGGTCAGATTGAAGTTGAGGTAGGCACCGCACTTTCGACAACTAAACACCTAGCAAACGTTTCTCGCGTGCCGGTAATCGTGTTTTTTACAATTTCCTCTCTGGACAGTGATCAGTAAAAGGCGCCTATTGGTGTTAGCCGTGTCTCGCCAAACGTTTTATGATCACTCATATACTCGTAAGGGTAAATTCCTTTAAAAGTAAGCAGGCTGAACTTCTCCATTTCAGCACTACCATATTAATGAGTGGTCACACAGCAATCATTGGCTACAAGACTGACTGGCTTGTAGAGACTGGAATCCATAAACTGCATAGAGTCAGTGAAATGCAGTTGACTAATCCTAAATGTCAAACTTTTTTCCATATTGTTTAGAATGACGCTTATTGGTGCCTTTGATGTTCATGCAGCTTGCATTATTAATATCCACGCAGGTTATAAAAAAATTAAGAAATTTTTATTTTATTTGGTTTAATCTTTGCAATCACAAATCGCATGCGTTGAGTGCAACTCCTCTATACGTGTCAGTGATGTGATAGTACTTGTAACTGCAGGTTCTCGAAGCTGTCTTATGGTTTGACGCGGTTTGGCTATGATACCTAATAACGTAAGTTGTCAGCTTTTCTTGCACATCATGTTATTTGTATATTACGCTTACGCGTAGAATGTTTTCGTAGATGTCTTGATCTCATTACATTTAGTTCATCGGTGTAACTAGTTGTTAACCAGTTCTGACTGATCCGACGGAACCAGTTGTGGTTATATTTATAATAAGCATGTCAGCTTTTAGGATACAGTTTTGCTTTTGGCACCCCACGCTCATGCACGATATGCCTTTGTTGAATCACAGTCGGCATACTGATATACAAGGAAAATGTTTTCCCTAATTGCAAATTCAGTCAAAAAATTTGTTAATTTTGTTTTACTCTATCAGGATCAGAAACTGCAATCGGGTGTTTCCTCAGCAAATATATATATATATATATATATATATATATATATATATATATATATATATATATATATATATAGATAGATAGATAGATAGATAGATAGATAGATAGATAGATATTTAAATTTGAGTTAGAGAATCTTCGCCGGCCCGCATGGTCAGCAAAGCTTATTACGTGATTGGATTTCGATGCTGGAGTTAATGCCTGGTCGAGCACCTATACCAACACGTAACGCGAGTACATGTGATCTGCAGTATTCATAAAAGCAAGTTTTGACGCATAGTTTACTTTTTCCATGGCATACACCTTTTGCCTTGATTCCGTCCAAATGCCATTGAATTTTTCATATACAGAATGTTTAATCCTTAATTAAACTTTTAGTTGCTGAAATCTCTCGTTTTTTTTTTCTTAGAAAAACGCCTTCATTTGCTTCAAACTCTTTTCTTTATCTTGTTAGCTCTTTCAAAACTGGATTTATATTTTGTTCTTTTAGTTGGATAGGCATTCTATTCTGAGCGAATCTCTCTGCGATAATCGTATCAAAGTTAGCTCTTACCAAAACGGGATTTTGAAAATATTCTTCCCTCATTAGTTTCCTTTCAAGATATTTAGTGAAATCGTCTGGGTTTAGAAACTCAATTAGATAATCATCATCTAAATATCTTTATTTTTATATTTTCGTATTTTATCTATATTGTAATTCCAAAAAGGTCTCTCTAATCAATTTATTCTTGATGATTTTCACTACCATTTTCACGTGTTATTTCAAGGTTATCATCATCATCGTGATAGTATTTATTCATTTCGGGTCGTTCAGTCGTCGTCGACAACTTTTATTTTTCCTGACCAATATCAAATAATGACTGTTCAGGTTCGTTCTCATAAGCCATCAAGACGCTGGTATTCCAAAATCATTCCTAACTCAGTTATTTTGTCAATATGTTTCGGAAATATATTTAAAGTGTGATGTAACATCTTTTGGACCTCTTTGACAAATCTGATTAGTGGTTAAATCTTTTATATAACGTTACACACACTCCACAGATCTGCCATATTAATCCCGGAGTATATCCATAAATTCTTTCAAACTACTACATGCAACAATCTGTAAATTGTTTTCTATTCATATATAGCGCATTTTCTTTAATATACAAGGAGTTATCTCCACTAGTGTTGTGATTGTGAATTAGTATTGTTAAGATTATAGGCACGCTACCAATGTTAAGCTGTTACATATGCAGTTTTTATGATCAAGCTATTATATGCAGACCATATCAATTACAGCGGTTTCAATATAACCCCAGACGAGCACCTAGCGTGCCAAACGACATATACAACCAACAAGAGCGACATCTTCTCACTTATTCAGAAAAGTATTATTTTTCCGCCAGTTAGTCTCGAAATGGTAATATCCTGATCAGTTGTATGACGCCCTAAATCCTTGTGATACTGTGCACGCTTAACAAGTAAATAAAAAGTCTTACGCTTGAAGTCAAGAGGCTCATGGGACATATGCGTGCGCATGCCCCGTATAATTAAGCTAGTATATAAGTCACGTCAGTTTGAATTACTATTTTGGGACTTATCATGTACGTATCCATACATAGTTCCATATAATGCTAAGCATACATAGGCTTGGAATAATAACTTTATGTGTATAAAATATTTTCTAACCCTTTCACAAGCCCAATATTCGAGTAGCTTTCATACTGGTGAGTACTGATTTTGGCTGGTAGTTGTACAAATATTCGAGTAGTTTTTATACTGGCGAGTACTTATTTTGGCTGTTAGTTGTACAAATATTCGAGTAGCTTTTATACTGGCGAGTACTGATTTTGGCTAGTAGTTGTACAACTTCAAGAAATGCATGATTGCTCTGAGAAGCAGGCACGAAACATTTGTACTTTTCCTGAATAATTTTTTTCTTTTCCTTGGAGAATCGGCACGCATAGAACAATATTTATTAATCTTTATGCAATAGCCAGTTACTAGTACTAAGGAAATAGCATACATATCTTGCTAGTCTATGTACATATTCATCGGTACAAGCACTGAACAAATATAAATCGGCCAGGTAGCAGTGCCGAGTCTACTAAAGTAATCGATTGTGTTAACAATACATTTCCACACTCATGTCTACAGATTGTGGCCATACAGTTCGTATATGTACTTGTCACGTTTCAATCTAAAACAAGGGCGTACATAATAGAATGATAATAGGGCTTTTGTCGCTTACTGATTTAAATGTAGACAGTGTTATATTGAGCATAAATGTTATATCTGTTGTATGTGTTGTCTTGCCATTATATGTTTACACTGTACAGCCTGTCAGATTGTGCATTACTATATGTAGTAGAATACGCTTGTGGTGATCATCTCATATAGCATGTATATGTGTATGTAAGTAGATATAGGGAGTGAAAGAACATGTGGTCACCATAATAGCACGTACATTGCATGTCGGCACGTGCACTGCATGTTAGTGCGCATTTCTGACTCCCCTTTATCCTCCTTTCTCTCAACGCAGTCTATAGGAAGTCTTCATGGGGAGCAGTTGCAAAACTTTCTTCAGTATGTAGCACTTGTATAATATATATATATATATATATATATATATATATATATATATATATATATATATATATATATATATATATACGTTTGTATTTCTTTCAAAAAAATTGTAAGTAAACATTACACAGAAGTCTTAGTTCAGGTAAGGATTGTAAATAATTTATAATCATGGATGATATTTGCGTCTCGTTTGAATTGTGCGCAGTCTGTATTGTATTGTCTCTGTTGTAATTCTTGCTTGTATCTGTACGTCAGTAAATAAATTTGTCATGACTAGGGAGTGAATCATAGTTATTAAATCATCCAGTCAACACCAAGGACTGACGTCATAGAGGGAAAGTTTGCAAAACCAGAACTAGCAAACCTAATTAAGTTCACGATCAAACGCCCGATGCATGGAAACAGATCTATGGAATCGTCACACGAGGATACGCCGGTTCGAGTGTTCATCCGGGATAGACTGGCCAAACATGCACGACTTCGAATTTTTCAGATCTCGATCAATCTTCGGCAAGTGTTCGTGAAATGTGTGCAGATCCACTGTAAAATCTTAACAACTACATCTGGATAACGTTATTTGCGTAGAAAGAAGCCAGGAGACGTAGAAATTGAATGATGCATGCATTAGAAGCCCATGGCAAGTATACAGTAATCCTACTAATGAATATTGGCAGGGGTAGGGGATTAAGGTTACATGAATCCATAACTTCTAAGAGATCTCCAATCCCTATGACTCTTATGACCCCTACGGAAACGTCAACCCGAATTTCTGGTAGATCTAAGGGCAGTAAATACCCAGACTCTTCTCAAATCATAGCAGCTGTTTCCTATGTTTCAAAATTGTCAAACTTTAGTGGGGAAGGAGTTGGCTAAAAAGGTGATGTCACCTACATAGAGTGGAAGTTTGAGGTCCGTTGTCTTATTTCAGACAATAATATTAACCCAAATTCCCTTGTACAGGCCGTTAGT
This sequence comes from Megalonaias nervosa, assembly GCA_016617855.1. Taxonomy (NCBI): domain Eukaryota; kingdom Metazoa; phylum Mollusca; class Bivalvia; order Unionida; family Unionidae; genus Megalonaias; species Megalonaias nervosa. The sequence continues at coordinate 20,154 of JAECUM010041422.1, forward strand.
AGGTCTCTACGTGGCACAGCCAGTAAGACAATGTCTATCGGAGAAAATGCTGCATGTGAAAACATTATTTCAAAGTTAGATGACATGTTCGGAGATGTGTCGAATAAAGGCATGTTAATGCAAGAGTTATGCAACTGTTCACAAAGAAAAGATGAATAGGTTACATCCTCTGGCTGACGATTAGAGTCTGTCCTATAAAGGGCAATAGATAACGGTCACTTGGCCAAAGTGTAAAACAAATGAACTCCTTAGACGTATGTTCTGGACTTCATTATGCTCAGGCAGTTTAAAAAGTCAAACCCGTCATAAATATGACACCATCCAAAATTATGAAGAGTTACTTTGGAATAAAAGGATGGCTGAAATGGAACTTAACGTACAATCCGGATCTGTTCGTAAGACAATTTAAACCCAACCCCCCCCCAAAAAAAAACATTTTCTGGCTGTCACATTGGTGAAACATGAAGCAAATGTATATGTTTTGGGCGCCTATTCAAGTATAGATTTAAGCTGGATCAGATTGAAAAGCATCTGGATGCAAAGACTGAAGAAAAATTTAATTAAATCCAGCACCAGGCCTATCAACCTGTTTATCCCCAATCTACACGTAACCCATCCAAAACCCTTTCCACTTCTTATAGTAATTCCATACCAAGTAACCGTGGTCATTACGTTAGAGGTCAGAATAATTTTAGAAGTCGGTACTGGGGTAGAGGACCGTCAAATTAGAACAAAAGTCAAATCCAAATTTCTTTCAGGTCCAGGGTCGCACAAGGATGCGTACTAGGGAAGGCCTGCAACCAGAACATGACAGAGTATAATGGTGAGCCAGGTGCGTGTTTGTCACGAGTGAGCGCGTGAGTGAGTGATCTATCAGTGCACGAGGTGCATGAAGGGGACAATAACGTCGAGTACCTGGCACCTAATAAAAGCCCAAGGCGCTGGTCATATGCTCTTTGGTCGAACGACATCTTATTCACTTTGTCTAGATCAATGGTGGCCAATGCAATAGTAGCATCTGAATGTATGGGTCTTTGTGTTTGGTAAGTTGTCATTTTTTTATTATGGTGTTACTATATATTGGATTACCGGCGTGCGGGTTGTGTATCGTATTTGTCTCGTTTGTGTGTGTGTGTGTGTGTGTGTGTGTGTGTGTGTGTGTGTGTGTGATTTAGATTTTTAACGTAGCTTTAAAAAATTTTCAGTCATATCATTACGATGTCTGCAGTGTGACAGTTTATAGTGATGTCTAGCACTAGGGAATCATGCCACAGACATGTGGTAGAACCTCTCACACTGACTGTCAATGAGAAAGAAAGTTGGTTATTCCATCTGATTACAGGAATTCCGCCCTTCATCGTGATACCGGCCACCCAGGTAAAGAAAAAAAAAACCCATAGGTGGCACGTCGGCGATTTTTCTGGCCTGGTTTGGAAAAGGATGTCAATAGTGGGATCTAACAATGTGATCGCTGTATCCGAGGAAAGACTTCAGCCGGACTAGCAGCCGAACTTATACCAATACAGTCCTCTAGACCGATAGGGTTAGTTTGTATAGACGTTCTATCCTTTGAGAAATCCAAGGGTGGTTATGAGCACATCCTAGTGATAACCGATCATTTCATTAGGTATGCCGAGGCAGTATCTTGTAGAAATCAGATAGCCAAAACCACTGCTCGAGCCCTCTTTGATTCTTGTATCAGATATAGCTTTTCCAGAGAGGCTCCACAGCGATCAAGGGAAGAACGTTACACGTCATACCATCAAAGAACTCTGTCAGGAGGCTAGTACCAAAAGGTCAAATACAACCCCTTACCATCCTATGGGAACAGGAGCACCAAGCGATTCAATCAGACACTATTACAGGTGATTAGAACGCCGGAGAACCACGAGAAAATGGGAGGATTGGAAGACATATGTTGCACCTTTAGTACAAGCGTTTAATGCCAATAAAAGCGACCCAGCAGGTTAGTCTCCACACTATGTCATGTTTGGACGGCATCCTATGCTATCAGTGGACACTTTCTTCAGCTTAAACCCAGGAGCACACGAGGGAGCTGCCAGTCCATCCACTTATGCCACAAAACTGAAACACTGTTTCCAGTTTACGTATAAAGCTGCTGCCCAGGAGTCGCAAAAACAGGCTGCAGAAAGCAAAGAGATTTATGACCAAGGAGTCCGTGAGTCCTAATTAGAGCCAGAGGACCGGGTACATGTTTCGTAAAGTAGGTCATCAAGGCAAACCTAAGCTGGCGGTTAGATATGATCAAGAAATGTTTGGTGATTTCACCACCCAACCAAGATATACCGCTATATTGTGCTCAAAGAGAAGAAAAGAAAGGAGTAATCGGAACCTGATTCTTCCTTTTAATAATCTACTTTCGCATATCCAACAGAAAACTTGCAAAGTTTATTCTACTAGATCAGTTACGGAGAGCAATAACAGTGAGTCCGGACTGATGATTATCACGAATATTCACAATAGACCACCAGATTCTACATCTCGCGCAGAAATCACCATGACGGATCTAACATCAAGTTCACAAGAGATGACTCGAAAAGAGAGAAGTCGGCTTAACGGAATTGCTACTCGTGATAGTGACCAGCTTAACCCAGATCCTAACCCCTACTATTGTGTCTTCTATCTCTCATCCTGGTGATCCCAGCCAGTTAACAATAACAAACTCCACCCATACTCAGTCAATAGTTTTGGGCCTTCCAAGACGCCCTAACGTATAGTTAAACCACTTGACAGTTTTGGTGAGCGGGTAGCTCCTGTCCTTGCAGTCCGTGTAAATCTGAGTCCTGAGGAGGAATGGAGGATTGTTTATGTATAGTACACATTTGTGTTCTAATATCCCCAACCAGTCATTTTCTAAGTGTTAGCTAAATATCTTGTTACGACTCCATACAGCCTGTTTTCTCATAGAAACATGTTTTTCTGTAAGGAGTACTAAAACTAAAACTAATCATGTTTAGTACACACAATAGATAGATCGTTGTACATAAATACTAGAATAATTCGATCTCATAAAGATTAGCTGTTTTACACAGAATAATCATAAATATGGTCAGCATGGCCTTTTCGAAAACTCATCTCCTTGTCCGATCACCTGTTGTTTACTTGTAACAAAAATACCACTCAAACTTGGAACTTTATGAACGTTATAGTCAGGGTAGCAAAAACAATATATAAGTGCAGTGTGCGTTATGATGGTTTCCCGGGTATTGAGGTCCAACGGTGCTGGCGGATACTTGAGATAGGATTTAGATTTATTTTGGAGTCGTCTGTGTTTGATTATATTCCTAGTCTAGGATAATGCAATTATATTCGGATTGGATACTGATTATTACGATCGTCGAATAAAGAAGTATGATTACAGCAGCTTTGGCTTTATCCAAACCTAATTTTGCAGGCAGTTTAGCGGGATGCGGAGGAGCAAAACAATCTAATGACGCAGGCGGATAAAGTGCTTGATAGTGTAAAAATAAGAATGAATATATTGCCAAATATTAATACAGGAACTCATGTGCACCACTAGATTGCTCAGATGTGTGTAATTATGGAAGCCTTGTTATAGTCATTGACTGTATACGGGACATCATATTTTGTTTACTATTGCTTTAATGAAATTGAGATTTGGAAAGAGTTATATATTTTACACGAGAAAGGGTCATATAATTTTCAACATGGCTGACATGATTTCTTATTTTGAAGTCAAACCAGCTTAAATTTCACTTAGGTTCATCAACATATTGCAAGAAGCGTATTACTGAAAACATCAAGCATTGATGACCATCTGTCATTTGAGCAGACACGGTGATATTTGGAAATGAATATAGTTTTTGACATCATAAAGACTGTATCTTTATAAATTTTATATTGGACCAATTTCATATTGCAAAATGTGTGTATATGAAAGTTCCAGGTCATTGTCAACATCTATTCACGAGAAATGTCAAGAAGTAGACTGTAAAGGTTATTGCCCTTGGCAGCCGTGCTCACTTGTTTCCAGGTTATTGCCCTGGCAGCCGTGCTCACTTGTTTCCAGGTTATTGCCCTGGCAGCCGTGCTCACTTGTTTCCAGATTATTGCCCTGGCAGCCGTGCTCACTTGTTTCCAGGTTATTGCCCTGGCAGCCGTGCTCACTTGTTTCCAGGTTATTGCCCTGGCAGCCGTGCTCACTTGTTTCCAGATTTTCACGACTTTCGTTTGGAACAATGACATTTTTAAGAAACATTTTGGTGGTCAATGCATAAATCTGTAAAGCAAAGTACTGCTACCAAACTTTTCAAGATGGCAACGGATGCAGCCACACTGTATATATGAGGGAAATCAGTGACATATACATTTATTACTATAACGTGTATTTATATAAATTTGTGTTTAACTTTTCACAACTTTACCCAGAGTAGATACGTGGAGGAGTAATAACAATCTATTTCTGACAGACAACGACATCAGACTTATCGCATAACCTGCTGGGATCGTCGACTAGTAGAGCGAGAACTTAAATCCATGTGAAATAATTCATGCTTGCATCATGTAGCAACGATGGTATTGACGTTCGATATTGATTCAATAATCTTATGAAGGAGTCTTCCACGTCCCATTGTTATTTTGTACTGATGGATCGCATGCCAGTTGGTAAGGGTCTTCGACGTCCCATTGTTATTTTGTACTTTTGGGTCACATGACAATTGGTAGGGGTCTTCAACGTTCGGTTGTTATTTTGTACTTATGGGTAACATGACAATTGATATCTTTAGGAGGACTATCTGTTGATAACTGACATATATTTACTATTACACTTCCATGTTCCGAACTCTGTCCTTAGGGTAACAATGTTTAGGTAAGGATCCACTTTAAGGATTTGAACTTTAGAAAGTACAATTGTTTTATTAGGTTTATTCGTTCCCATGTTATACTACGCATGTTTAATATTTTATTCCATCAAGAAATTCCTTCAGTGGCATTTTTGTAGACAATACATTCATGGAGAGAATTATAGGAAAGAGCTAGAAGTTTAAAATATATCGAAGTAAAATCATTGAAGCAGTTTAAAATATACTGGAAGTAAAATCATTGAAGCAATATAATTCCTAATTGCAATCCCAAAGTTCACTGAAAAGACCGCTTTAATTTTCACGGGTTCTGTTAAACAATTTCTTAAAAACAGAAGGATCAATATTGTATATCGACCATAACGATATAAATATTAAATTAAATTAACCTTTCTGATACATCTTATCTTTGGGGGCTCTTTCATATATTTACATTTTCTTTCCTGACCTTTGATCGGGCTCAGGCCTGTATTTCACCTGATGAAACTGATTCTGATGTGGAGGAGGAAGGTTGCTGATTACCGGCAGCCATGGAAAAGGAATAGGACGTAGTGTTCCAGAGATTATGCGCATTGTTGTGTTGAGCTGGGCGTCAATTAATTTGGTATGGAACGATCGATTCCGATAGGAGCGCAATATTCGGCTGTCGAATAACAGAGGGCCAGTACTGATGTCTTGAGTGCTTGAGCACTATCGCCCCAGGTTAAGCCAGCCAGCTTGCGGAGTGGGTTGTTTCGAGTGCTCAGTTTTGCTGCAGTTTTCTTTAGGCGGTTGTAGAATGTCAGTGATCTGTCCAAAGTCACACCAATGTATGTTGGTATCGGATCGTGTTTTATGTGCTGCCCATTGAGGAGGACGCAAAGCTCAGGTTCGCATCTGCATTGTTAAGATGGAAGATTGTCTTTGTTGTGCTCGTCTGTAGGCGCCATTTCTTGAAGAAGTCCGTCATTTCCTCTAGATCCTTGTTGAGTACCTCCCCAAGCTCAGTAAATGAGCTACTTTGGGTCCCGAGAGCAATGTTATCTGCGTACATAAACTTAAGCGACTGTGGATTAGGCAAGTCATTGATATAAACATTGGACAGACCTAGCGAAAGAACAGATCCCTGTGGGAGCCCGTTAGTCTGACGTCTCCACGAACTGCAGCTCTCTCGGATGTGCACTTTGAAGCGCCTGTCGCGAAGGAACAGTTCGATAGTCTCAACTATCTAGTGCGGCAATACTCTGGACATTTTCAACAACAGCCCTGCATGCCAGACCATGTCATATGCCGCTGTTAGATCAAGGAAAACAACTCTGGTTTTAAGGTTCCTCTGAAAACCGTTTTCAACAAACGTAGTCAGGACAAGAACTTGATCGCAAGTGCTTCGACCATGCCTGAAACCTACTTGCTCAACAGTTATGATGTCATCCAAGTTCGGACCAATTCTTTGGAGAATCAGGCGCTCCAATATCTTAAAACAGACTGAAAACAAGGAGATTGCCGATAGCTCGCGCTTCATTATGGGATATTTACCAGGCTTCGGGATCACAATAATGTTTGCTTGGCACCACAAAGTCAGCACTTTCCCCTAATAATTCCGGGTGTATAAAACAGCAAGCCATACCTTTGTCTTTTGTGTTCCGGCCAAGATACTTCAGGAACTCAAGCAGAATATTTTCATATCCTGCTGCTTTGCTGATTTGATGTTGCAGAGCACCTTTTTAAGTTCTGCTGATGTAAATACCTCTGGAGTATTTTGATCTAGTTCATCTGACATCCTACGGCAGTATTGTCGCCACTCATCTCCTACTTGACGTCGGTGCTGTTTGTCCAGGCGTGCTTTTGTCACTTGTAGTAAATAGCTAGCAACATCATTTGGTGTCACAACAGAGTAGACTTGAACTGGAGAACGTCAAGCTGACTGACCGCGTAGTTTCTTCCCATCGAGTGCGCCCTGACAGTGTCCAGTGATTCAATCAGGTATCTACTATGTCTGGGTGACTAATGAGAATGATTGTTTAGTATTTCAGGCACAGCTGCAGATTCTTACGAAGATTGATGATCAGAGTCTAGGCCAATCTCCTGTTTATCGGATTTTGTTGCAGATTGTATTATGCATATTTATTACGGAGGTTCCTCTTGCTTGAACAAGTTCTGCTGGTATATTTTCTACCCCAGTTGACACTTAGAAAATTACATATTGACAGTACTATGACGATAAATAACGATTACTACTGACCAGTCAAGAAAGATGTTGGCTAGGATATTGGATAGTATGGGTGGGGATGAAGGATATTAAGTCACTCTCTATTGGTCAGTCATAATATATATTAAACATATGTACATTTTTAATACGATTTCCCTTGCTTTTATAACCCACAAAAATGGCGCCCTAGTAGAGCTTTCCCCGTCTCTACAATCGCGCATAATATTCCAATGATGCAACAACCCTCCAGACAGACCCATAATCTAAGAATGTTACGATTCCCATCCAGAAACAATTTTTGCCGAATGCTTTTTTCCCCGTAATGTCCGTATAATCTGCAGACCCTTATTTACAATATGATTCCTCTAGGCGCTAATGTGTCTCAAAAATACTACTTACAGACGGAAGACAAAATACCCCCAGTTTCTCAAAAAGTGTATGGACAAAGATAAAAGACAAATAATTATCCAAGCGAGTGAAACTCGTGAAAGGTTCCCCCCCCCCCCAAGCTTGAGCTTGATATGCACTTTTGAGGACTTTAAATTTCTTGGTTTTATTTTGTCCATCATTCGACCAATCTAATATGTAGAAGAATAAACACTCTGCATATTCCAATTGATTTGCAAATGTTAGGTCACACAATTGTAAGTATTGCGCTGTGCGGATGTTACGAACATAATAAGAATTTTGCAGATGTTCAGCATAAATTCCTAAGATTCCTTTATGTACTCAAAACTGTGAGGTAAACCAACTGACAATTATATTAAGTGTCCTGTGATTGGATTTTGAATCTCAATACTAAACGGGAAAGCATTTACATTTTCCGCCAGGAAAATGTTATTAACAGTTATGAATGATTGTTGTAGATAGAGTTTTCTATTCGTGACCTTTGTCATGAGTGTGACTGGGAAATATGAATGGAGGTTTTACCTACCTGACATTTGTCTTGGTTACAGTAGTAAACAAGATTTTTACTAGATTTTCATTTCAAGAGTTATCTGAAAATGATCAGTTTTCCTGAACATTCTATTACGATATAGGTCAAGTGAAATATGTGTAAAAAGAGGACTTTGTAAACAATTGTTCATTCCTGTTTTGAGATCAGTCTATGGAATCATTTGCAGTTTACTTGAGAAATAATTTGAGTGCAATTATTTGTTTAAGTATTCACTGGCATTAGAAAGTGCTCGTTGATTTTTTTAGACAAAAGTACTTATTTGTTTAAGTAGTCACTGGCATTATAAAGTGCTTGTTGACTTTTTAGACAAAAGTACTACTATGGGATTATTGAGAACTCATTCAAAGTCATTCTGGATTGTATCATTCTGGTACATCAGGGTATTCTTTTGGACTTGTGATTGGACATTTAAGATTATTTTGGATTTAATTCACAATATTGTAAGTGTCTCTGAAATTTTCGCTTTGTACATTAGAGAAAAAAATTATTTCTTGATCGTGTAAAGTTTTAAAATTAATTTTTGAATGGTGGATATTCATCGAGATAAAAGGTACAAAACGTTATTAGTGCATTTGATTAATGAAACCTAACCGGATATTATTAATATATGATTGTTTGTATAAACACCTTTTGTCTTACTGATGCAGAGTTTCAGGATTAGATCATTCTCGGAGATCAGGCGACTGATCTTTGTATAGTGTTTGGTTGGTTGGTATTGGTATCCGGCCTTAAATTTACATTAGCCCACAGCCCGAAAATTCTAATCCACAAATCAATATTGTCAAGAGTAATTTGCCCTTTACTTAGACTACAATTCCTGAATAGAGCCAGTGTCTGGTTTACTAGTATACTTGTTAATTGTTAAAGCTCATTGTTTACTTCGTATATTGACAAATGAGCTCCGACTTGCTAGGTGTTGCTATGAGAGATCTTCCAGCTGTATAAACATTGTGAATATGTTACAAAGCAGATAATTCAATTCCTTACAACCTGGTCTTAAACCATAACATGTTTGTTAATATATCTTGAAAAGTAGTGGGTGGAGAAAACTTAACACAAGCAACGCAAATTATACTGTCAGCTCTATAGTCTTAAAAGTATGTCGATTAAAAAATTCGAGTTAAACAAATAAACTATTACCTAAATATATTTCAAAAAGCTCTTGTCGAATATACTATAGAGACGGGATGCTAAAAGATTGTATGCATAATCAATGTCTTCAATACATTCTTGCAAAACGCGTGAAACGCCCCAGGTTCTATGATGTCGCTGATGATCTCTGACAAATCGATCCAGCTCATGGATGACTTCTGGTGCGTTGCTAGTCTGGACGTGCTTACCACTTGCGACCTCTTTTCTTGGGTCTCTTGAAGCACCCTCATAAAGTCTGCAAAAATTTATTTTGCCTTTGTTCACCTGTTCCGCAGTCAAATGTGTTGGCTTCATGAGCGGTGCAAGCGTTTGTTTAAAATCTGTGAGGTCTTCTCGTGCAGTCTGTGGAGACTGCAACAAATCTTTGAGATGTTTGCAGCCGACTCTAACAGTACGCACCATTTCATGGTCTTCACATGCAGTTTAACGACGTCTGTTAGCATACTTTCATACGGTATCACTGGTGACATTATAACGTAGTTGTATACCTTAAAAATTTAATGAATAAATATTATTTGTGTCACACCTTGTTACCACACACACACACAGACAGACAGACAGACACACACATATATAAATAAATATATATATATATATA
>JAECUM010041427.1:0-10172 GCA_016617855.1 Megalonaias nervosa
TTCATACCTGTGCAAGATATACACAGTTGTCTTGCGTGTACAACAACCGTGGCTTAAATATTAGATAAACTGAAAGCATATTTGAGAGGAAATAATCAGGAAATTAAACACACATAAATGATTTACGTATGAGTTCTTCAAGGCAACTATTAATTGCGTGTTTGGTAAACAGATAATCTCAGGAATAGGTGCCCATAAGAAACTAAATCAATTATAGCATTTTATCACTTGAAGTGCCAAAGCCAGGTAAACAATGATGGTCGTTTGAATAACATAAGCATGCCAACCAAGGATTCTGGTAACAAAAGCGTGATAATCACAACTCATTCATAGTTGGTAAATATTAAAGACCTAAGGAAGATGCCTGGTAATAAATGCTTGATAATCACATATTTTTCATAGTTGGTAAATAATAAAGACCCAAGGAAAATGCCTGGTAATAACGCGTGATAATTACACCTTTCTGATAGTAATTACTACAGAATCACTGGTGCAGGTTCAATGGTTTAATGCAATTTTTGGGTGAAAGGAAAGATTCCCCACAGCCGCGGACATTTTACAACAATATAAGATATCTCCTCGAGCTTGAAAATATTTTCCTGTTTGTTAAACCAACCAACTATCAAGCTACCATTTGTTACAGACATCCGCCATACAGTCATTTGAGATTAAAAAAGGAAGATCATCATTCTCGCCAAGAATCTGCAGATTACACCGCCATGAAAGAGTATCGTAGTAATACTGATCTCACGGCTATGTAAACAGTGCCATTGGTTAAAGATTTGCTTACGAGGCACAAACTTTGTTATTTAAACGGTGGTGGTGGATCTTGTAAAACCACACCTGCTTTCACGCTGTTTGGCAACCAGGATTTAATCGTGTTAATGACCAAATACAGACTTGCCAAAGAAGTGAGGGTACAAAAGGTAAAACAACAGACGTATTACAGTTTCTTTCGATACTGCCGCGATACGTGGGCACCCGAGTAAATGGAGCACCAGTATGTACCAGGCGTGATAATCTGGAATGAAATTTGTTTGATTTCAAAGTACACACTAGAAATGATTCTCACGTGGCTGTTCCAGATAAATATTCACATGATCGCATGTGAAGATCAAGGTCAACTTCCCTGATCGCCGACTATGCCTTCCATGACGGGTTGCTCAATAACTCGGTTTATCGCAACTTAAAACTATTAACACTACGCATGCCTTTGCGAACAGATCAAGTTTGATGCAAAAATGTTCGCGAGTATTGCTGAGACACCCAAGTGGACCCCCGACTACTTGCTTGCTGTTTCAAGTCTTCATAACCTTAAGCAGGAATTTCTCGAACTGCATTAAATATAATTTCAAACGTGTTAATTTCGTTGCTGTATGCTCCACGTGATAATCGTAATCAAAATATACATATAACATTGCCTGGGACTAACACGACTGGGTCACCACTAAACCACATTCTCGTGTTAAACAACATCGCAATAAAAACACCATGGCGAACGCCTTATAAATCAGGGACAAGCGTCAAATGTTCAACTCCTGATCGCGTTATTGTGACTTGATGGTCAGTACCATACTCGCGTTAGCGTGTGAGCAAAACACTCATAGGTGTTACTTTTTTTTTAATTTTTTTATTTTATTTTTTTTGTTGCTTCGGCGAGTTTCATCACGGTTTTAAGTGTAACTTCATTGATTAGTTCAGCGACTTCACGGGAAAGTCTTGCTACCCATTCGTGAGATTGATCTGTGGGTAACTGTAACATCTCCTACGCAAATTTATGAAGCAATAACCGTTATGTAAGTTTAGGGTTAAATCGTCTAACGATGGTTAGGAACGCTGATATGTCCGCGGAAAATCTTTACACGCTGTTGTTTCGTCAGCATCGAAATTGATCTGAGAACGTCTCTGCCGAGATCAGCCTGCAAATCCCATTCCCATATTAGTGATTGTCGCGAGTAGACAAGTGCAAGAAACGTCTAACGAGCCGCTCAGTAAGCCTCCCATGAACATTTGGCCTGTCTGGGTTCCAAGATAGAACGCGAGGTAGAAAAATAGGAAGATGTAACATATAGTCCAACCTTTTCCCATTGGCGTTAAATACAGCTAACGTTTAACGAAGTAATCCCTCAAAGGCGATCAACTTCAACAACGCAGTTATAATTTCCGGTAATGATTTTACAAACAGACGCAGACATCTATTGCGCGAAAGAGAAATTAAAATGTGAGATGATTGATATATATATAGTATAGAGGTATATATATATATATATATATATATATATATATATATATATATATATATATATATATATATATCGGATGTTTAATGCAATATCAGTGCAAATTCTCATGATCACAAGTGGAATAATTATTTGAGGGCAGTAGAGGATTATAATAAAGAATAAGATTGAACACGTAAGCCCTGCCGTAAAGAAAACTGGTGGAGGAAACCGAACCAATAATTGGTTAAAGAAATACCTCGGGGCGCACACCAATCCCACGATACGCTGGTCAGATCAAAACTATCTGTGGTGGACTGGTTTGAAGCGCTCATTAGTTCACTACTTGCCGGTAACACTTCCGCGGAGGTGATCAACGAAACTCCGAAATTTTTTCAGTGATTGCTGCGCAGCGGTGTCATGGGGGGAGATTGGTACAGCGCGCTGGTGCGCGAATTAATATATGACGTTTCCATAGAGATTAACAATGGACTCAACTATTCACAGAAATCAACACGGCAGTGCAAAACTGTTTTTATTCGAATACAATACCGAGTACTACCACGATGGTATCCGTGGGCATATCAAAATCAGAATTTGAAATCATATTTCCATCGCAACCACAGCCCTGTGGTTGTTACTTTTGCTCGAACATTTGCTCGACCCCGTTCTAAGGTCTGTCTGCAAATAAGCAGCTGGTGTTCACTTGGAAAATGAAAACTGACGAACACAAAATACCTGATTGGCACGTGGTCAGTATCCCTATGGGCGCTTTGAAATTGAAGCCATCAATGATGAATCTCAGTGGCGGGTAAAGATTATTACATGCAAAGAATCCAAAATCAATACGAGTCCACGATCCAACCCTTAAGGCGGCCATCGAAGTATCCACCGAGGTGACATTGACGCATCCTGATCAAAACAGCGATGGGTTGGATACAAAATTCACCTTCACTTATTAATGAGAAACTAGTTTCAACCTTCCCGACTTGCGCAGTCTCAAAACAGCATTTATTGAACCACCATTCGTTACTGTTGACTATGAGTTGTTGTGGAAGGGTGTAATTTTACAATTTCCAATACTTCTCCACAATAATTCTTTAAACCCCATAGATCTTGACGTACCACATGGTTTTCATGTCGCCCAAGGTACTATCAATGTAACTTCGAAGATCGCGGCCAATCGAAGGAAGTCATCATTCGCGGCACGGATGTCAAGGCTCGCACTGACACATTTCATACAGTATTGCCCCTGGTGTTTCTGCGGGTAACCTGATTTCGGTCATGCCAACGAATGAGTGTATTTCCGGTGCAACAACAATACGGTGGCGCGATTGAGGTTATTGTTTGAACTTTCGCTTGATTTGTGCAGCGAGACACTTCGGTAAATTCGTATATACGCGACCGCGCAAATGTGTACCCTTTGCACAATTACTGGGTTTTCATAGAAATTAAATGGCAATCGTACGTCCTTACGCTGCAATTCCCGAGCGAATAGTAAATTCAGAAGCGCCAGTACGCTGCATCTTACACGGCAATGGTCTTGGCTACCTTGTCTTGGGTCTGTTCAGAATCGTGGCCCCAAAGGCTCTCTCGATTGCTAAACAAACTGACATGAAAGCCATCAACATAGTTCAGTATACAGAGCTTGCCACGTTGGCCGATCTAACCGGAGAAGCTTTCTCGGCAATAAAAGAATGGTTGGCCTTGACTAGCCGCGACAGTCCAACTTGAATTAAAGGGCACCGAAAATATGCCTGCTGAGATTAAAAAATAATAAACAATGCAGAACAACAGCTACTTCAGATGCTTGTGGCTGGCAATACTGTCATGGGGAGCAAATTATACGAAAGCGCGCACGAGTATAACATAAAAATGTTGAAACGTGTGATCCCGCATTTGACATGGACAAGCCGGTGCTCAAAGACGAATCCGTACGTGATTATTCTTATTAAACTCGAGATCCAAACAAGTGTGGTCGAATAGAAAAAAAGGTTCAAGACACAAGCAGACACTTTCTCCACGCCGATGGTAATCCATATGCGAATGCTGAACGAGGCTGCATTGGAAACAACGGAATAATGAACCTTTTCATCAGCAAGCGATTCATCATCGATGTAAAAGAAATCGAAACGTGCCTTGACAACTTAAATGTGACCACGACAATTCCAGGACAGGCATGATACAGATACTCGCAGTGGACGTCCACCAATGATGTTTGCCAATGATACCAAGAATATTACTGATCATCGTCCGTATTTCAGAGTAATACTCCATGAGATACCGCTGCTGGTCCACAGAATGATAGACGAATTACTATTCTGCAACACACCAATCCCGACTTATTACTTTTCGCTAGAACATCTGGATTTCTTCAGACAGTCCGTCGTGGATTTACATTTCCGAATCTGCATTGGTGCACTGCCGGTCGGTGATGTCGCCTACAGAACTATTGCCGTGATATTGTCGGACAAAGCACTGATGCTCGAGCGGGTCGGTGGGCAAATGATCAAATAGACGCGTGAAGACAAATAAGAGCTATCATAAACGAACGTTGCAGTAACATTATCGCAGAGTCAACTTGGAAAAGTGAGATTCGCAGCAAAATAAAATCATCTTTGAGATTGTCGAGAGCCAAACTTGAGAGCGGAACACATAAAGTGCCGTTGACAGCCATGTAAGTTAATCAGGTCAATGAGGCACGGATAGATGGCAGTTGAGTCAGAAGAGCTCTATTAGCAGCTGAGGTTTCCACAATGGTACAACACTGTTGAATATTTGCATTTCAGGCGGAAATTAACCACCTCTGCCAAAGCAGCCGAGTTGGGTGAACTCAAAACAACTGAGGGAATTACACTTACAAAGGTATCCGGAGTTCTTCTCGTACCACTATACTACTCGTACCGCGCGAGGTGGTGCTATTAGTCTACTGATGATGTCCACAGCGATGATCAAATATTTCTCAAGATGGCAGAACAGCAACTGACACATCAATTAGCCACGACGAATCCACACACTCGCGAGACCCGAATCATCATTTTAGATTCACGTGCAGGTCCAGGCTTGCACTGGGTCGCATACGCGTTATGGCAATGATTAATTCATTTCGTACTGATTGGCATCTCGGCGTGAATTTTTCGAGTATATTGGCAGTCAACACTGCCGACACAAACATGTACTGATTCAACCATATACGGGTTTGAAGCCATTACGGTATTTGACGAGATTAACCGATCTTACAATCCCGTCGCAGCCACACATGAATCTCACCGTGGTTGGCTCCGATCAAGTAGTTGTCTTTCAAATCAGCACTGACAGCTGAAAATCAGCAATATAAATGGATCGATATTGTCACACGCCTACTAGATCTACGTCGGGAACTTTCCTGACAAAAGTCATTCTGGTCAACTCAAGGACTCTGTTGTGTCCAGCAAAAGAAAACTATCAATGAGGAAATACAACTCAGAGTTGATAAAACCAGCAACACAGCAACGGATGAACTCAGCATGAAAATCCAAAGAATAATAATCGTACGGAAACCCAGTAGTGACTATCACGCAGATGAAAATATACGTCGACGACAAGGAATCACAAATTACTGCGCTCAGAAACTAATGAGGATCGCTTGAAACGTTTTGCCAGTTTGCATAATAAATTCCATGAACTTGATAAAGTTGCGGATGAACTTTTTTTGAAAACCTATGGTTGTGGAAAATTAAGAATTCTAATCAAAAGCAAAGCATATATACCAAAGACAAACTTGACATGCAGTGCATTGATATGGTCTAGTTCTATTTGCAAAGAAATTAAAACTACCAGAATTTATGACTGTGAATGGGGCTATGGCTGACGAAATAACCGAACAACAGAGGAAATACATGATAACTGAGGAAATGGTCCTTTAAGATTGGAAATTCATCATAAGAAAGGAAATGACCTCCGACAGAAGAAATGCATGCTACCTGAAGAAATGACCATCCAACATAGAAACTGAACGGTAACAAAGGACACGAATCTCAGAGGAAATGCATGATAAATATAGAAGTAATCCTCCAACATAGAAAATGCATTATTACGGAGGAAATTACTCTCCATCAGAGAGCATGCATAATAAAGGAATGTGAATGAATGTTGCTACGAAATACATTGGCTAGGTAGTCTGTGCTACTCAGGTAGGACTGCTAAGTGTTACGTATATGTAATTAAATTGCTTGTGTGTTAGTTTTAAAATTCTTTTCTATTTTATTTTTGTTTCATTACATTTTATTTGTAATGATTATTTTCACGGGATTCGATATTTTCTTTCAGTAAAATTCTGTTTATCTAAAACGTAAAACCTATTACAGAAGCATTATTTTTAGCTCACTGTGGTACACAGGTTGCAAACACGACGCGAAAACGATTGGCTATTGCCAAGGTTATTTCGGCCTAGTCTGAATAAACAATGTTTTATTTTTAAATTTATTTCAGAGTGAGAGTCTGGTTCTTAGATAGGGCTGTTATTGCTACGTGACAAATTTCATATTTCCTATTGCGTTGTTCAAGTGTTAAGTGACCACGTGACCTATCACGCGAGAACCGGATGATATTTTAGTTGGATTCAATACCATTTCTGAGAGCTTTTCCGTCAGTTGTATTTTAAAACCTTGAGGGCTCGAGAGGTTTCATTTGTTGAAGCCAGATTGTTTTTGAAATTCATTTGTTTTTGGAATTTAATAATTTATTCTCTAGAAAACCGAACAAGTGTATCTTTTTATAAAAATTCTGGGAGAAAGAAATTCAGTGGAAATTTATTCTGGAGTTATACGGAAACATAAACTATGATTCAATTGAGGAATTGTTGCCAGTTGTACAACGATCACATCTGACGTCTCATCGCCTTCCATGTTGGAACATCATCGAGATTCGAACCTGGATTCTATTAGAACTATTTAGTGATAGGACTTGTATTTTTTCAATCTTAGGATTAAATTTTGGATTATATTCACAAACCGTAAGTCCTATTTCCAATTTTTACATTGTTTTCTAGGGAAATAAATTATTTTGTTAAAATATACAAAGCTTGTTGACTTCACTCTTTTCTCTTGTTATTATCGTACGAGCCTACACGTAACATAAGTCAGACAGACTTAAGGCACACGAGCTTAGAAATACTTTAAATCAGAGATGCAAAGCATGAATACACAAATCAATACGAATATATGAAGCAAAATATTCAACTTGAAGCTCAATAAACTGAAATCCGCAACAGTGCGAAGTTTACAGAAATTAACGTTTCTTTCTTTTTGTAACATTGACAAATGTGCGTTTAGAAAGAGAACACGGAAACGACATTAACATCACTCATTTATTTATTCATATTTTGTTTCATTCAATCTTCTGCTTCATGTATGGTTAATAGCTACCTCCCTGAATAGTACTATTAAACTAAAAAATTGATTTTTAAAGATATCTGTCTTGGTAAAGATCTTATGTCTGCTGTTATAACGCTGAATCAAAACTTACTGTTTAATGTTATTTTTTTCTTGGCAAAGGTTATGTGCATACCATAATAAATAAAGAAACAAAACAATTTTTAAAATTGTATTCCTTAGTAATGATTCTGTGTACACCGTAAGAAGTAATTGCAAAAATTACATATTTTATCAAACACTTATGTGTAACATATTACAGTGAAAATTACCGACATTACTATTATAAGCATCCTTTTGCAAGGAATAATCATAATTATTTTCTACTATGGTCAAATAGAAACCTCTGTCGACTACAGGATAATTGCCTCAATTTCATCTGCTGTTGACAGCGTACGTTCTGGAAATTGTGTCACGTGCTGGGTCTGTACACGTTATACAACCAACCCCGCCATGTTCGATCATCGTTTTTTCTTACTGTTTTATTTAAAACTTTGAAACATTTACTGTCCTGAAAGTAATATATTTTAAGTACAGACAGAACGTTACAGATAATATTCATGTGCTTGAAGATAGCTGCTTATGATCTCATTGCATATATAAAATATATATTTAAACATATTACAGTTATATATTACATGATGTAATTCCCTGTTTAAAACATATCATTGCGATACATCAAGACTGTTGGCGCAACAGCTCATCCAAGACTACTGACACATCAGCACATTCAATACTGGAATTAATTCAGAACACTCTATACTGTTGGACGTCTGATAGACCTAACGTTTGAGATTGTTTGAGATTTAGATCACAATACTGAGAGTTCCTTTAAAATTTTCACTTTATATTCGAGGGAAATAAATTATTCGTTGAATTTACTAAACTTGTTTGTTTTGCATTTTCTTTGACTTACTTAAGATGATAGAGGCGTAATATTACATACAGCTGATATTTTTATTTTTAATCTCATGAAATATCCAGTATTATTACATGCTCACTTTTTTCTCCGTTAAGTTGACATTGTCAGAATCGTGCAATATTTTACGATTTTGAACTCCCGAGCTCAAGTCATATTGCATTCACATGAATAAAGGAACTACTTTCTATTGTAAACAAACAATTTGTTTCTGAATGAACTAAAGCAGATGTTTCGTGGACTGCCACATACCAGCTGCTTTGGCACATTCCTCGTTAGCTTTTTTGATACAATGTTTCAGATTTAGGCTACCTATAGACCCCAGACAGGGTCCTTACAAGAAACATGCAAGTGACAAGGCATAAACTGTCTTCTTAGCTGGTAATAAGAATGGCAAAAAATATACTTACAGTTTTTCACTCTGAATTTCCTCAAATGTACTTTCTTAGTTCTGCAAATCCGAATTACATGAGCCATGTCATGGGATCTCAAACTTGATAACACATTTCGAAATTGTACTGTACTTTTGAGTATATTCCAAGTGCAATTACATCCTCCTTACTGCACTCAAAATGAAATAAACATTAAATTCCATAGCGTCTTTTCGATAATTGCAAATGAAAGACTTCATATTTTTCCCATATTATGATTTGAAACGTTCAATGACAGCAGAGAAACACACTTGCAGATGTCAACACGCTTCTTCCCTCACTGCTTCAATCCAATGTATATTTCATGTAGAATTGGCACAGACGCTTCTGAATGAAATCCGATGTACTCCTTGTAAATAAATCCAGTCCATAATCACGAAATTTCGTCGTATAAAAAAAATACCAAAATCTATTCATTCCACATCAAATGGAAAACTTGTTGCAATGCGCATTCATTGACAATATGACTCCAAATTTCAATTTTAAGTAGACCAAAACGCCATTTTCTTTCGAAACTTATGTCTAGCGCGCGACCAAGTTCAAATTTATCTGGACGGAGTTATGTGCGCATTAATAATGTTGTTGTGTAATGATGAATCTACGCTTGTGTATTTAGTTTGGAATACGGCATAAATTCAGTTACTTTGTTTCTTGTAGTGTATTTTTGTTTATATAATTAAGCCTTGGGTAGAATAAGAAAATGAGCATATAATAAAAAGGTTACTGCATTTGTATGGGAAAATATGAACTCGTTTTGTCGGATGGATATATTGCACTCCCAAGGTCGTGCAGTATTTCCATCCGAGAAACTCGTTCATATTTTCCCATACAATGCAGTAACCTATAAGCATAGTCTGTGAAGTGGCATGGCTGGGAAGGGGGTGCCACACCTGAACGAAATAAAATAGTTGAAAAAGGTGCAGATAAAGATAATATCAATACTGGATTGAAAACAGACACTAAAAATGTACAGCTTATTCTTCTTTTAAGTTTTGTATTTCCTAATGACTGCTACATATGCAAATATAGCAATATCTGGAAAACATGGGAAAATATAGGGTTATCCTATATATGAAGGAAAATATAGGAAATTATAGGACACGTGACGTCTTGAAATATAGATATACAGGGACATACATAAATAGACGTATTAAATCCGCGTCAAGACTAATTGCACCAGAAGGTCCCCCCA
>JAECUM010041430.1:0-10681 GCA_016617855.1 Megalonaias nervosa
CTCGATAGAGAGAGAGAGAGAGAGACTCTCTGTCTCGATAGAGAGAGAGAGAGAGAGAGAGAGAGAGAGACTCTCTGTCTCGATAGATAGAGAGAGAGAGACTCTCTGTCTCGATAGATAGAGAGAGAGAGAGAGAGAGAGAGAGACTCTCTGTCTCGATAGATAGATAGATAGATATAGATGGATAGATATAGATGGATAGATATAGATATATATATATAGATGGATAGAGATAGATATAGATAGAGATAGATATAGATAGAGATGGAGATGGATAGAGATAGATGGAGATAGATAGAGATAGATGGAGATAGATAGAGATAGATGGAGATAGAGATAGATGGAGATAGAGATAGATAGAGATAGATAGAGATAGATAGAGATAGATGGAGATAGATGGAGATAGATAGAGATAGAGATGGAGATAGATAGAGATAGATAGAGATGGAGATAGAGATAGATAGAGATAGATAGAGATAGATAGAGATAGATAGAGATAGATAGAGATAGATAGAGATGGAGATAGAGATAGATAGAGATAGATAGAGATGGAGATAGATAGATAGAGATGGAGATAGATAGATAGAGATAGATAGAGATGGAGATAGATAGAGATAGATAGAGATAGATAGAGATGGAGATAGATAGATAGAGATAGATAGAGATAGATAGAGATGGAGATAGATAGATAGAGATAGATAGAGATAGATAGAGATGGAGATAGATAGAGATAGATAGATAGAGATAGATGGAGATAGATAGAGATAGATAGAGATGGAGATAGATAGAGATAGATAGAGATAGATAGAGATGGAGATAGATAGAGATAGATAGAGATAGATAGAGATGGAGATAGATAGAGATAGATATAGATAGATAGAGATGGAGATAGATAGAGATAGATAGAGATGGAGATAGAGATAGATAGAGATAGATAGAGATGGAGATAGAGATAGATAGAGATGGAGATAGATAGAGATAGATAGAGATAGATAGAGATGGAGATAGAGATAGATAGAAATGGAGATAGAGATAGATAGAGATCGAGATATAGAGAGAGAGATAGACAGAGATAGATAGAGATCGAGATATAGAGAGAGAGATAGGGAGAGATAGAGAGAGAGAGATAGATAGGGAGAGATAGAGAGAGAGAGATAGATAGGGAGAGATAGAGAGAGAGATAGAGAGAGATAGAGATGGAGACAGAGAGAGAGAGACAGAGAGAGAGAGAGAGAGAGAGATAGATAGACAGATAGACAGAGAGATAGATAGATATTGATATAATACTGACTCAAGTTTATCTCAAGAAAATTTAACAAAATTACTTCTATTCACAAGATATCAAATTTACCTTTTTACTGTACCTATATGGGACAACTCTTAAACTTTCTTTGTGTAAAATGTCTTATGTACATCGTATACGATTCGTGAAATAATTATACATGTTTCTATGTTTCTGTTTAGATTAGTAAGATACGAAAGCACTGCTGTACAAATTAATAACAAGGTAATGTACATACTAGTAGTTCTAATAGTCTGTTGGAGTAACGTCAGTAGTAGAGTGGGGCACCCTGGGATCTATGGGACTTTACTGGACACTGGGGAAACAATGGCAACAATGTTGCAAGTGGCTGACCTAAATCGAGCAGAGTAGTTTGGAACAGTGTTGCAAGTGGCTGACCTGAATACGCGCCACTCTAGGGACAAAGGACAAAAGAGACATAGGCATAGAGACAGGGTTAGAGACATAGACATACATAGATTTATCTACATAAATCAATCACACAAACATACTATACGGACAAGTGGAAATTTAACATGGGTTGGTTACTATATGGACAAGGGAAATTTAACATGGGTGGGACCATATATGGACAAGGGGAAATTTAACATGGGTAGGACTGTCTAGGGACAAGGGGACCTAGAACATGAATGGGCCTGTCTAGGGACAATAGGTAAATTGTATAGGGCCTGTCTAGTAACAAGGATGTTAGAGGCCAAACACAACAGAGACAGAGACAGGCATATACAAATACAAGCCCGAGATTCATATATAAAGCATTACCTAGACCTGAAATTATGTTGGCGGTGTTCATAATTTTGCATAATTGTAATGATGCTATAAATATCTATAATCAAGGAAAAGACCAACGCCAAAATGAATGTGACTGAAAGTAACGCTAAAATTACGAAATTGTCCCAAATTTAACGGAGACTAAATATATCCCCGAACATTAGATTACATTGGTTTAGACTAAAATGAATAAACCTAGTAATTATTTATAGTTTCAACTTGTGTGACGATCCTGTTTAAAAACCCTGGTATCTATTTATAGCTACAACCTGTGGAAATTCCTATTTAAAAACCCATGTCTATCCTTATGGCCTTAAACTTTCTAGTTTCAATAACGTCACTATACTGGGCACTAGGGGAAAATGGCAACAGTGTTGCAAGTGGCTGACCTGAATGCGCGCTACTGTAGGTAGGTAGGTAGGTAGGTGAAATGAATTTGAGAGGGACAAAGGGAGTTTTATAGGGACTAAGAAAGACCAAGACACACACACGCACGCACGCACGCACGCACGTACACACACACACACACACACACACACACACACTCCAACGTTATGTGTTAACTTAGAATGTAAACGAAGAAGATGAAATCTCACAAGAAAGGCTATCCCTTACACCACAAAAATATTATCCATCACACCACTACGCTATCCATGTAGACAGGTGCAATGAATTGGATAGGGACAAAGTGAGTTTTATAGGGACAAACAAAGATCAACACACACGCACACACACTCCAACGTTATGTGTTAACTTAGAATGTAAACGAAGAAGATGAAATCTCACAAATTAGACTAACCCTTACACCATAAAAATACTATCCATCACATTAATTATACCATTTAACACTCCTTAAACACACTATCCAAAGCGCCTTAGTGTTTGGGAATTCTCTTATTCATATCAAGCGCTCATACATTTATGTATAGGTCGTTTTGACGAACTTTTCATTTTCAGAAACTATTGCATGTTAAAACGGCCTTCAGTTCTAGCGATTCTAATATTCCATACTAATGGTAATGTCAGCAACAGTGCTTGAATTTCTTTCCTGCCTACAAATTAAAAGAAACGAAACTTTTCAGTAATATAACTCACGAGTGTGAATATTGGTCTTCTCACCTATTTTTTGCTTTAGCAAGACATTTCAGCAACGTTTTCTTCATCACACAAAGAATTTAAAGATATTTGGATTGATTTCTTTTTCATACTTCTTAATTCCATTACTGTTACAATGGACATTTTGAGCTTTGTAACGAGTAAAATGTAAGAGTGATCTCTGAATGACTATTGTATAATGACCTCGTCTTGGTTGTTATCCATAAATGCGTAAATTTTGTAAACACGGCTAGTTTTAAGCACGCGTTTATATCGTCCAATCTTGTAAATTAATACACATCTTCTCTTGATACTGACATTGATGCTTTCATCTTAAACTCATAAAATATAGCAACAGGGAGACTTGACAGAGCTTTAGGTCTACGAACTAGAGAACCCAATTAGAGAAGGAGGCAAAATGGACATACAAGGTCGAGAAGGATAAATCGAGGCCTCTAACGCATCAGGGAAACTGGACCGTAGACCCGTGCGCTGTTCCTCTCTGCTACTGTAGATAATTTGGAACGACCGGTGGTAGATCGTCGTTGATTTTCTGAGCCTCTGTTTACAGGCGCGTGCTGGACCACGAGCAAAACAAATAGTAGTTGCCGGCGACATGTCTGTAATTAAATCGTTATTGTAATAATAATAATTAGCGATTCCGCGCTAACCATGGAATCTCGTAAGCTAATGTTGCTCGACAACGAATGGAGGCGATTAAGAAATATCTCCTTGTCAAACAGCAACTACAACAGCGTCAGGAATTCAGAGAGGGATTTGAAGAAAGTTCAGTAGAGTTGTTTAAACCGGTCACGGAGACTACTAAAGGTCTTCTTCCCACGTTAGAGCGAACCGCAAAAGCAACTAGAAAAATGGCTGGAAGAACCAAGGCTACTAAAAAGATTCTACGAGAACTTGTAGTTAAAATAGCTGCTGCTCAACCACAATTACAAAAAGAAATACAACAAGTACTTGAGGGTATTGATAAAGTTCATGAGGAGATCGGCGATCAGCAATCAAACAAAGACTTGCACGATTATTACGCAGATCGCCGGCCAGTAAAACTGCAGAAAGTTACACTTCGAGGCACCGAAGTGATGCCAGCAAGTGTCAGTAAAATAATAAATCAAGCTGCAAATGAGCGCTTGAAAGAATTAGCTGGCGTGCCACACAAAAAATACAAGCCGCCGAGAGAGAAAAAATATATCAGCAAATCCAATAGCACAGAGTGGTCTTGATTCACCAGTGGATCGTCGACGTCGTTTTAAGTAACAGCGAATATAAATAAGATGTTCAAGCGCGTATCTGATCCAGCATTTGAGATGGACTCACCCGTCCTCAGGGCTGAAATATTGCATGATTATCAGTACTATTCCTACGATACATGTGTACCTGACGCGCGTGGACGAATCGATCTACAAGTAAAAGATATAAGTAAATATTTCCTACCCATGGAGGCATTCACTGAGATTGAAGGTCGGTTTTTGAAAGCAGATAATACAGCGTATGGAATTGGAGATCGAGTTGGTTTTGTTAATAAAGGTGTTATGGCGTTGTCCAACAGTGCCACATACATGACTGATGGAAAGAATATTGATTAATGTCTCGAAAACATCGACGGTGTTACGACGATTATCGGGTTACAGCGATGATTATTCGCGCTCTATTGGTCGTCTATGATGTTCGCGAAGGGTACCACTGATCACACCGATAACCGTAACGTTACAATAAACGCCGCTGGCACTGAAGTTGCATCGATGAATGAAAATTTCAACCAAGGATTCGCAGCACGTCGATCGATGTTAAACGGCGATGAAGAATTTTCATGTGCAATTCCACTATCACATGTCTTTGGATTCTGCCGTAACGTGAGAAAAGTTATCTTCGGTGCTAAACATACAGTTGTACTTGTTCGAAAAGCCACCGACAGCAATGAAAATCTGGTTATAATGCGGCAGCGGCTGGTAAAGTAATATTAACAAAGCTTTCGTTATGGATGCCAACAATGAC
The DNA here is from genome assembly GCA_016617855.1 of Megalonaias nervosa. Taxonomy (NCBI): domain Eukaryota; kingdom Metazoa; phylum Mollusca; class Bivalvia; order Unionida; family Unionidae; genus Megalonaias; species Megalonaias nervosa. The sequence goes on from JAECUM010041430.1 coordinate 5,180, forward strand.
GCCATTGCTGACTGAAGAACAACGGCTGCTCTCTTTCATGGATAGTGGTGGTAAATCAACGCTGTCGTGGTTGGTGATGACCACAGAGAGTATTCAAAGTAGTGTTGCTGAGTTATTCACATGGCAGATAGCATCACAGCTGGGAGTTTCAGCACATAAGACATATATTTATGGCGCTTCAGGGTAAGGCCCGAGTTGAGTCACAACAGCGAAACACAATGGTGTTTGATACGCTCTGAGTTAGTAAAATTTTTCTGAGGAAAAATCAAGAACCATCCGAAGAAGTGTGACTGTATTTTGAAAACAATCATATTGCACGTGTGTATCATCGTTTGATGACATGTATGGGGCGTGATCAGAATGTTGATTCCGGTTTGCAGATATCTCAGCGGGGCTTCACAAAATTATATCGGATCTATTGTCTCACTGGAGCACTTGAATTTTGTTCAGACAGTCAATCATCGATACACATTTTCGAGCTCGTGTGGAACAACCGCCAGCAGGTGGTTAAAGAACAGTCGCTTTTATACCTTAAGACAAAACAATGTTGCTCGAAGGCGTTGGTGGACGAATGACAGTCATTGATGCACCAGTGGAAAGCATGTACTTAGATCATGTGTGATCCATCCAAGCGATCTGTATTTAAATCGTCCATGGTATTATAATGTCATATCATCACGTGAATGTTAATCTGACGTCTGGTCAAATTAAAAAGCTACAATCATCATTCGCGAAGAATTCTGGAGTAACAATATCGCTGAAATCCCAAGGCTCAAATAAATTACTACTGACTCAACGTCGGCTCAAACACTACAATGACTCCAAGAAATCAAAGACTGGCATGCGATTTGATCTTTCTATGAGTACCCTTAAAGACTTAGAAAAACAGGTGATATATTTCCACTTCTTGCAGCTATACCAGTGTTGATTTCCCCATGCAGCTCCGGCTGTTGCAAAAGCAGCTGCACTTGGCGCTGTTGGAACTGCTGACGGGATGGCACTAAAGAAAGCGACAAGATAGGGTCTGACCACAAGCAAAGAAAGCGGGAACGAGGTCTAAGACTGCCAGGAACGGTGGTACGGTCGAGCCGCTCGGGGTTCAGGTCTGAGACAACCAGGAACACATCGTTAACGATGGCGCTAAAACTTCCCATGTCTAATTTTGATTTGCTTGATGCTGCTCGTCGATTAAACATCAAACATCAAAAACTTTAGCGGAGGTTTCATGGGTGATCTATTGTCAAAACAATCAAATCGTATTGAAACTGGTATCATTAATCTGGATGGAAAATCCGGTCTAAGTACTCACTGGGTTGCATATGCTAGAGTTCCACTCTGGTATTCAACATTGCCAACACAGACATGAACAGATCCACCTATGTGCAGTTGAGAATCGCTAGCGATTCTAGATGCTATATCAAGGTCGTGAGCCACTGATGGCCCACCACCGCATAACGTCTTGCACAAGTACACTAGCGGTCGTTTTAAATAGGTTATGAATTCATAATGGTAGATATTTACGGAAGATTTTCTACTGCTAGTGATAGGGTTATGAAATTTAGTCTCAGTGATGTTGATTTGTCAGGGTATGCAACTAAATATGAGCTTGCTGATCTTTGAACCTCGCTGAAGTTGACAAGGATGAAGTTGTTGTTTTTCAAGATTATCATGGGCGGCTAAAGACGAGCAATATCAAGTGGGTCGATATTATCCTGCGAGTTTCAGCTGCGATTAACGATAACATCGTGGTATTTACTGATGGCGGAAGAATCAAAGACTCAAGCGTATCAATCGGAGCGAAAATAGGTGAAATCTTTTAACGTATTGCTGAAACCGACGATACAATGACTGATGAACTCAACATGAGCGGAAATAGAATTGCTAATTTGAGAGAACCAGAATCAGACTATGACGCTACAACAAAGAAATACGTTGACAACAACGGCATCGAGATAAGGACCTCGTTAATAACAATCAGCGATGGACTGGCCATACTCAGATCTGAATATAATAATCATGTAACCGCGTTTACGAATTTTCGCAGAAACATATCTAGAGTCGCTACGGATTTCTTTGGGAATCCTATGGTCGCCGGCGTGAAGCTCGCAAAAATCGAAGAAAAAAATCAAGCAGATATAAGATAATGTAATTCATACGCGTATCATTAAGGCGGTGTACACAGTAGCGTCTGGATCAGCAACATGGTCACAACAAAACAACTCTATCAAACATACCGCTGATGTCACCGGGGTGTACAGGCTCTCCGTGTTTAGCGCTGTACGATTTATGATATTTACAACATATCCATGGCGTCATTCCACAGATAGATTTTCCGGAACCGTGTTAAATCAAAATACCGAGGAAACAATCATACTGGATCCCGAAGACAAACAATTAACCGCAGCGACATATTGGTGTTTTCTGGAATTCGTCGCCAAAACGCCTCAATTCATTAATTAGCATTAATATAATGAGAGACGTTTACCGTCTTACACAATCCTACAGGTTTGAACAAGCGAGTTTGTGGCAGGCATTGCTGAAAAATATCATTGACACGTATACAGCAAAACAGAAAAAATAAAATACCGCAGAAGCATCGTTGTCATTGACGTTTTTGTATACACATCATCGGCTGTAGTCGACGGAACAGTGGTGTTAATCGGCACATTATCAGCCACATACGTGGTGGCACCAGCGATAAAAATCGGTGTTGCCGTTATTGCAGGTGTTGCTGATACACATCAAGAAGAGATATCACTGAGTTGGTATATGCAGGCAGACGCTAGCCGCAAAAGGTTCGACCTTGAAACGGTCCACCGTGTGGTCCCAACGGTCCACCATACAGTGTTTAGCAAAGTAACAAACAAGATACTTATTTTTGTTTGCTGTCCACACTATTTTTTATACTCAAAACGCACAACGCTAGCGTTCTGAGCTTTCGATGCCACGATCGGACCGTTCACGGTGGATCTCTAGCGATCTAACGCAGGCTCAGATTCACTAGTATGATCGGACCGTTCACGGTCCACCATAAGTTTCTTTAACTGTCTTACACGCATTCCTACAATCTTTTTTGTGTCATATTCGCCCGACAACTCCAATCTAATGTTTTCTATCGCCGTTGCTAGTGGAGCGAATTGCTGAATTTGTGTATCAACGGTGACATTAGCAAGAGACATTCTCATTGCCCCACTGGAGTAATTTGATGGACCTGTACTCGGATGGGAGTATGTATGGATGGGAGTGTGTATCTTCCTTCGGTTTATCGTTCTTATAATGTTTCAAAATCATATATGAATTTTTTCAGCATTGAGTTGGTGAGTAAGTTGTATACTCGTATTATGTCATTTTTCAATCGCATAAATAAACGCATTAATATTTTCGTAATTCATTATATAATAAAAATATTTCTTTAATATAAATGATTGATGTGTTAGCACAAAAGGAGATGACCAGGCTCAGATGATGCCCCTTGGCAGTATTTCCCGGGAGGTAGGCATACTGCTACCGTAAGCTGATGTTGCTTGTTTGTGATTTACGTCCAACAGGCTTCAATACTGATCAGAATTAATTTATGCGTAGACACTGCCCCCTTGTGAACCCCAAGATTGTCAAACAACATTCTAGCAGGTTCAGAGGACGATCTAAGCGACCTGACCTTTCCCGGGAATTATATATGCCTAAGTCAAGTTTGTGACACCGATCAGAATCTCACCAATGTTAGATTTCAAATTATACCTTACAATATCTCATCAAATCCCAACCGTCTCCTCAATTATATAGAAGAAATGTTCGTCGTTTTTCTGATTCGAACGCGTACTAATTAACCGCCATTGTGATTAGGCAGTTAGACGCTCTACCATTAAGCCATGTTCCTAGTTTCGTTGATGAATTCTTGGAAGTTATATACAATTACACACTGCTGGAAACAAATAACGCAATCCTCCCCCACCTAACACGTGTATGAAAAGCCTCCGCCATTGTTATTAATTAGCGGTTTCGCCGAATCAGTAACAATGGTGGTCGCTTTTCTTACCGAAACCTGGGCTATTTCATGTCTAGAACGTGACTTATTATTATAATAAAATCAATTGCAGGTTGTCCTTTGTAGTTAGCAATTTGTTACGAAACGTCGAAAGTAAATCGCTAGCAATGGACCGTTGGACTGCTTACGGTCTACGGTCTAGACATGAAATAGCCCGTTAGCTATATTAATGAGAAGAAATTCGAAGTCCCTTCATGGCCATACACCAGGCTCTTCCCGGGGGTTAGGCAGCAAAATCAGGCGTTACAAATAAGATGTACAAGCACAAGCCATGACGGAACTCGTATCCTGTGTAACACAGACAGACAAAATCAGAACACGTTGATTGCAAGTAATTCCGACTTCATTCTCATCGAATCTTGGAATCAGGGCGTGTCTTGAAGATAATCGAAACAGTGCTCTTTAGTCTTAGAGGAGTTATCTCCCTTGACTGCAAGCAGTCAGATACACCCTTCGATGTATGATGCGAGTTACTGAAATTATACTGTTTTACTGAATATTAAATGGCCACTGGTGGAAATTCTGTTTCTACCTGTAGATCGCAAGCGATCTGTGGTTAGCTAATACCATTGCTATGTTCGATCGGATTAATATTTTGTCCGCACAAAAAAAATTTACACTAATATCACACTTGGCTAGCAAGTCGGGTTATAGTCCTCCCTATGAGTCTCTAGCGATTTATGTAAGATATTGAAATCTTATTCGCTGATTATACTGCTTCGATAACGCTGAGTTGGTTATGTGAAGCTGTACGGAATTTGGATGAATATTAAAATATACTCCAGCTGCACATATTGATTGAAATACTCTTTCTTCACCTGTCTGGGGATTTACAAATTTAACTAACAGCGGATACCTCCTCTCTCCTGTTTCACAATTTCTTAAAATTCTCTCTCTGAGTAATAGCCTCAAGATTTCCTGAACGATTATCAAGTCTATCGCCGTTGATGTGGTCAACAACAAGACCATCATTGATCAAGCCGTTAAAGCACGCATAAAGAAATCTATGTGTGTAAAACCTTTGTTTCCAACAGTGAATATGAGATAACCGGCATTACCAAGAGAACGGACCGGTCTTCTTAACCGACGGTTCCTAATCTCACGAGCACGCTAATTTCCTAATGATGGGATGCCTTCTGAATTCATCGACTTTGTTTCCTTGCTTCATTTGTATTGTATATATCATCTGTCTAAATTAAAATTTTATATCACTAGGAACAAATATTAAGTGGATTGCCCGGATTGCTTTGCAATAGATCACGAGTGATCCGATTACTTAGAAAATCTATTGAGATATCTCTAGCGTCCTTTATTGGACCCGGGAGACTGCTAGCAGCCGGGCTACTGCTTGCAGCCTGACCACTAGTAGCCGGGCCATCATTTTTTAAAATCATAATACCGTGTCAGTGCTCTGAATTTTCTTTCACCACACGCTACGCACAGTTCTGTTCGGCCTC
>JAECUM010041432.1:0-32556 GCA_016617855.1 Megalonaias nervosa
ATTGCATACATCATGTAAATAATAGACAGAAAGTTATATTGCAAGAAAATTATCTAGTTTAAGATTTGCAAAAACTATTTATCAGGAAATATATGTAGTATTTGATTACTAACACACAAAATTGATCCCTCGGACTCAAGGTAATAAACAACTACATTAAAATTTTAGCATTTATCAAGAAATTTTGAGAATGTACCTCTTACAAAAAGTCTCGGTTTATTAGATGACACTGTTTGACTTGGATCTATATTGTAAGCCTGACAATAGATGACCATATCATGGTCAGCATTACTAGGTATAAGAGTCAGACTGGTCCCATTGCCACTCTTTTCAGATCCAATGTACCAGACTATGGTAGGAGGAGGTCTACTCGTTCCAGTCATACAAGTCATGGAGGCTGGTTCCCCTAATGTTACAGTCAGAGTGGGATCAGTAACAGCATGATCATTCTGCTGTAATTGTGCCCATTTCACTATAACTATAAAGATAAAACAGAAATCAGATTTTATCTAAAGTATAAATGTTGCAAAAGATGCAAAATCTTGGAAGCCACCTTGAAAGGATTCGGAGGCTACATATCTGTGTTTAATTATACTGGCAAACATAGGTATTATACGATACACCATATGTCGATCGTGCTGCAGCATTGATTATTTATGCAAAGGGAAACTCCTCTCTGTAGGTAAAATGCTGAACAGTGTCTACATTGATGCGAATAAAGAAAGGTCAATAAAATGTTTTAAAACACCCCTGTTACTATTGACCTACCGTAACGTAACACTCGGATAAATTCCCTTAACGTTGCATTTTAGTGCAACACAACATACTGTAATATGGTATATTGAATTATTTCCAAATATTGCACTAAATATTGGAAATGAAAGTAAATCTGGTCTAAACAATTTTATACAAGTTTACAAATTATTATTTCAGTAGAGAGCGAATGTCATATAACCGTGATATTCTCTGTCCTAGGCTATACCAGTCATCTCATCTAGTGACTTGAGAGCTACAGCTTTGCCCCTGTCTTTTCAATAATTCTGTTGGCCTTTCCAATTTCTTCCTATCAAGTTGGTTAAATATAAATGCTGTTTTTGATAGTCATTCTGGTACCATTCTCAACAACTGACCCAGGTATATAATATCTTCTTTATGATGTTTGTGGGGATAAATCCTTTTAGCATTCCTCTTTTATGTCTTTCTGACTTTTGTGTTCTTTCGAATGTGCTTCTGTTATCTCTATGAGGTATTTGTTCTCAAAAAGAGTTCAGTCTATTTTCTATTGTTCATGTAATCCTCCAAAACTTTGATCCATATATGAATAGTGAAATAACATTTGAATTAAATATCAACATTTCATTTGTTATGTATATTTAATTTGCATTGTTTGTTAGTTATTTTTATAAATTTCATTTCATTCCATGCTATTGTATCGTAACATTGTGTCTTGGACTTGACCTAGTTCAAAACTGAGTTCATTTCTGCTTGACCTGAATTGACTTTTTCTGTAAACGACTAATACATAGCTAAATTATGTTCTATGTGTATGGTTTTAAAATCAGGATTATTATTAATAAAAGTATGTTTATTTGGGTCTATGTCTAGGTTTTGGAATTTCCTTAGTGTATTTGACATAGTTCAGCTTCTGGTTTCTAATGATAACTAATATTTTTATTTTGTAAACATCAGGATCATTCTAGCAGGTTATTTTTTATTAGGTAACAGTTTTTGTTTAGAAAATGCTAATTGTGACGTGAGGTCAAGTAGAGAACTATATAATCTTGTACATGAGAAGATGTTTCAGTCGTGCTTTAAGATCTAGCACTCACAAGTTGTATTATATTTTGTGTCAAGTTGGGCTGGAATTTTTTTATCTTCAAATTACTGAATTCAAGTGATTATTTTCTCTGGAAATATAAAAGTGCTGTGATAAACTTCTTGGATAGAGACAATTACTGGAATTGAAAGTAAATTCAAACCTGCAATTATATTACACTGATTCAACAAAAGACTGCTGGCACGCTGGCACTCTCTAGGAGTTAACACAGACACATCATCACCTTCAGTTTGGGATTAATTTTGATCTTTACTGAATTTTATTCAGGACTTTAAATTATTAGGACATGTGTCTTTAATTCGAGGTTTATTTTAGGATTTAATTCGCAATACCGTAAGTTCTTTTTCTCATTTTCACTTTTGTATGATAGGGATACAAATTAATTTTTGAATTTTACAAAGTTTGTTGTTTTTTACTCTTTTCCGTTACTTATTTTAAGAGCATAGACTCGCAACACAGTGACAGGTTCTGAATGTTAATTCTCACAGAATGCTCTCTTTGCTGAAGAAAACTGCAGCTTTGGCAGTTCTGGTTCTTATCTCTGTTGTAGGATCTTCATCTCTTCCCTTCACCCTCCCCAGGTAGGTACAGTTGTTAACCTTTTCTATAGAATTGGATTCCACAATTATTATCAATTAAGACATCAATGTTTCATGTTTTTTTCAGCTTTGTTGCACTGAACATCAATCCAGTTTGCTCCGCCCAATACTTTAGGTTGTTTTATTTTGCAACTCCTCATATGTGGTACTTAACAATGCTAGATCCTTTACAAAGTCTAGGTCCTAGAATTCCTAGTTGTCTATCAATAATAGTCCGGATGTGTGCAGAGTCTAGGTCCTCAAGTACCAAGTTGTCTATCAATAATAGTCCAGATGTGCACATTTTTTGATCCAAGCTTTCACTATCCGCAGTGTCAACAATGAACCTTTTCTGAAAGTGGATTATTTAAGTAAATTTTTTACTTAGTGTTAATGTATAAGACTTAAATAATGTTAACGACCTCTTTTCCTGGAACCCCATATTGATACATAATATTAAGTTGCTTAAGCCCTCAAAATGTTTAGCTAAACAATTTTCTTCGGCGGTACAGGTTCATCCCAGAATACACAGAAGGTGCAGTTTCGGAAGCGACAGGTAAAATGTTATTAAAGATACTGCCTAGACATAATGTTTGAGTGTTTATTTAGTTTTTCCTTGAAAAGCATGAAAATCCTACAGAGACTCTTCTTTGCCTTATGTAAATCGTCATTGAAATTTTATATTGACTTTTAGCAAGCCTAATGTTACTTGTTGTATTTACCTGTGCATTAAGTCACAGCATAGACTGGAATTTTTCAACATGACTAACAACAGGTCCTGCTCTACACTGTTCACATAAATTAAATGCCATGCAGTTCATATAAATGGCAATTTGTCAATGAAGGAAATGCCATGCTCTTCACACAAATGACAATCAGTCAGCGAAGTAATTGTCATGCAGTTTACATAAGTGGCAACCAGTCAATGAAGTAAATGTTACATAGTTCTCATAAAGGGCAACCAGTCACTGAATTAAATGTCATGCAGTTCACATAAATGTAAACCAGTCAGTAAATGTCATGCAGTTCACATAAATGGCAATCAGTCAATAAAGTGCAACAAAAACATTTTTAAAAAAAATTCCACATAACACAACATTATACTAAAGTTCATCTACCAACAGCTTATGTAAATCAATAATTTTTGGTATGGTGACAATTTCTATCCTTACCAGCAAACCTAACAGACTTTGTTGCATTTGCATTGATGTTTATAGAGGAATCAGGATAATCAATCTTACAGGAAAAGATAACTGACTTATCGCTGTTGTCACTCAGTGTGCTGTTTCTTTGTAAAAACATGGTGCTGGTATAGATCTTTTCTGTTGATGTGCAACCAACTGATGTCGATGTCTGGATAACAGTTGCAATGACTTGATCCTGAAATATTGCAAACATAAATAAACTATGTTCAAAGTGAATGGGATTTTTTTGTTTGTTTGTGTTAGTATTCTCAAAGCCAATGTTTTCAAACAAAAAAGGCTGCCGTGAAGAATTCGTAATATGTTAATCAATGTCCTGAAATAAGATCCAGCTAACATTTTGCAAATAGTATCGTAAGGTTGAGCCTACAATCATGGACAAAAATTAGCTTTGTAATATGTTGTTTGCAAAATGGCTCGTACAATCTACAATCATGAGCAAATTAAATGCACAATATAGATGTACATAGCAAAATATACAAACAGGACATACAAAATAGAGGAAAGACGGTCTTAATTCATGTAAACTACATTACATACCTGTTTCTATGATTTCAGACGAGCAAAGGTTGATGGAAATGTCAAAGAGACGTGAAGGGATTGTTATGTACATGATTGGATAAAAACAAATGTTTTACCTAACTCTAGAACATCATCTAAGGATAGAAAGCATGCTTGGCGAAAACATCAACACAATTTGCAATATAAATTGTATCCGAGTATAGTTATACTTGGACTTGATAAAGGATATATATCAAGAGAATGTTGTGGCTAGTAGTCTGAAAAATAAATATATCTGTGTTGATACAGATGGATGATATGCGGGTCTGATGTCACCTGTTTATTAAAATGTGCAATTTTCCTTCATGCAGATCTGTTTGAAATGCAACTGCATACAGTTCAGACACTTACAGGTATTTGGTAATTGTCATATCTAGCGCAAAATTCAAAATGGCCACAGGACAGAAGGTTGTGCTATTTCATGTGGATTTACATGTCGCCAAACATAGGATTTGGTCTGGAAATATTACGTACATTTCGCCAAAAGAACCCTTCAACCGATGGTAGCTCAACAGCCGCGAGAAATACCAATTAAGTATATAAAATGAACATCGATGTGTACATAGAAGATTTCCTGCAAAGTTTTGAAGGTTTTAATGAATAAATGATCTCAGTCACTATAACATCAGCCAATAACATTACACGTGTGGGGCTGCGTTTTTGCCGGCATAAGTAGATTGATAATGTGCAATAATAATAACAACAATAATAATAATAATAATAATAATAATAATAATAATAATAATAATAAAAATCATAACAATAATAATAATACATCTAAAGAGGAACAGGCTATTTATTTGGGTAAATATTAAAGCATATACTTCATACGTCTGATAAATTGATGCCTGGCTACAGTTTGGCAGATTAGCCTCATGAGTGTTCAGTTGTTGTATCTATTATATCGTTCCTTACAATTTCTTTTGATATCAGTCCTCCCCGATTAGATTTAAAAAAAAAACAAAAACAAACAAAATAAAATGTATTTGCACAGTTTTCCTATTTGCACTATAGTAAATCCACTCGATTAAATTACATCCATTTGTTGAAAAGATTCTTATTATATTATTCATACAGGTGTGTTTTGATTTACCTTTCACTTCCGTACTGCCTGCATGGGATCAAATTCTTCTTCAATACCAATGTCGACAAAATTTGTTTTCAAATGTTAATAACGAGTGACAACACTTCCTCACCGCAGCACTGTTTTGATCAAATTTGAGCATGCAAAACTTTGCTCTCAGTCCAGGCTAGACAACGAAAGTAATTGAAATTACCATCAAAGGAATTACATTTGGATACTGTCCGTTTACAGAAACTAACTTGTCAGTAATTCAGCTGTTGTCAGTGCTCTATAATTGTTGTGTATACTGTATCTAAGAATTCCTGTCTCATTCTTTACTTCATTGACCGTGTCACTGTTCACTATTGGACGATTGTATTGAGTGATCAAAATGTCCAGGTGATCATTACCAAGCTGTGCCATGTCATTAACATTTTCAGGAAAAGTGTTATGCACGAACACAGTGAATACATTGAAAATCTCATGGTCCAGAAATGTATCATGTACTTTTGCATAATAATTCACACTCAATGTACTGGGTGGGCTGACAAGTCACAATGTACTGCTTGGGTCGACAAGTCACAATGTTATGTGATGAACACTTCAGTTATATCGGTTTGAAATGATTGATCTTTCGAGTAGATGTAAGAAACTCACAGAAGAGGGGTCTAAAATGGAATGTATCTCCATGGTACTCAGCCCTCAGCGATGTCAAAAGTCCATCAACATGTTGCTTCACGTTAATGTATGGCAAATCTCTTGTCTACAAAAACCATCTTAGCGTTATTTTTTCACAGATGTCATGAAGAAAGTTCAGCAAAACATGAATTGGTATTATATCGAATTATGTTCCAATGTATGTGACATGTTCTCTTTCAGTCTGGGCATAAAAGAATTTTTAAGGATGCATTATCTAATAATGTCACTAGTTATTTTTCACAGGTTGTAGTTTTGACTTTCACAAACCTTTTTTGGTCATTACATGAAGCATGTTCCACTACTACCAGATTGTTAAAGTGTGTAGATCGAGCTGATATGAATTTGCTTTTTTGATGATGCTTTTTGGCAGTGCTAAAACAGAACTGAGGCTTCTGCCATATTTCATGCAAGGGAATATCTGTGTCTACTTTGTATTTAAAGCTTTACCATATTAAGTTTGACTGCAGTTTTCATCGGTATCATACGTATACTCTGACGTGGTGAATAGTGCCATCTAAGAAATGATAACATTAAGACTAATTCTTATTAATGTCTCGTGTAGGCATTGCTATTTCCAAAAGTGCAAAAAGAGACAAAAAATCGTTACCAAGAAGCTAATTTTGAAATTTACCACACCGTTGTTCATTCATTGACTAAGGTGCATGAGAACATCTGTAACCACCTAACTCTAAACAGTAAAGCCTTTAGGCAGCTGAGTTGTAACAATCTTAGTGACACAGCCTACTGATTACCCGATACATAAACAATGTGTAAAGTAAGCCCAATAAATTCTGAATAAAATTTAGTTCGAGACACCTTTAATGACTGTTCAGCAAAGACACAATCTGCAAACTAGGCAATAAGAACTTTGAATTCCGCTTAGTAAGAAGACAGTTTGACAGTGATATAGATAAACAATCAGAGACAATTTGATATAATAATACTTTGGAGTATATTATGTTCATTTGCTCCAAAACAAATCTTTGAACCGCTGAACATGCCATGGATATAGAGGGATTTTAGGAAGAAGATCAGAAGCGGTCTCTAAAGTGGCATCAACAAAAGTCAATCAGATGCAATATTAACTCATTTATATGCAATGATCTCACTACAGAAGTTGTCTTAGGTCTTGATGGTACAAATCAATATTGAAAACTGAATTAGAACCATTGTCTTCCGAGTAGCAAAAAGATCAGTGAAACTAGATGCAAGGGTCACCTTATAAATATAAATTGATTTCATAAATTTTTAAATTCGCCTGTTATATGTATGATAAATACGTTTTTGTAGCAGATATTTCATGAGTGGAACTCGAACACTGTGTTATCATGACAGAAAATACAAATATTACAAGTGAAATATAGTTTTGAGGTCAAAAGTCCTAAAGCTGCATGTATCCTTTCTGTCCATTTAGTGCCAATTCTTTTACAGTCTGCATTATTACTACATCAATAAAAACAGTTCTGACAATTTACAGTAATGTTAGGACTGTGATAGTTCATAAACTTATCTCCTATTTTCATGCTTCGAATTGTGTATTGTATCAATAGACCAGCACCCAGAATTTCGGTTCGCACTCATCTATCTTCAATGCTTTTCTCCGTCATATTCAGATATGATTATGACAGTGATTGTAAGGGTGCAAATGTCTGTCGATCTTGAACGATTAATTAGATTTATGGGGACAGGAGCGTGTTAAAACGCTATACTGCAAAGATTTCTAATGTCTGTGTCGTGAGGGGAAATGATTCTTAATTAAGCATTCGTTTATTTAACCGTCAGAAAGACTGGAAGGGAAGGGTTAACTTCGATTTTTGTATCGAAAATGTGGGAATTGAAATTTTCCAGAAATCAGTTATTTGGACATCTAGAGGTAAGGGGGGGGGGGGGGCCACAATTTTGGAGCCTAGTTATAAAAGGCGGGAGATACATATAATCCGGATTGGTTACCCTAAATAAGGGGCGTGGTTCCAACACGGAATTTCTTGGTTTTAATATGTCCCATCGCAAAATTTAGTCAGTCTATGTTTTTCTGCAAGAGAAAACAAATGTAGGAGACTCCGAGTGAATTTAGAAGAAATTTTCTCGTAAAACAATTATTCAAGGGACCTGATTTCTGGAAAGTCGACGGACACAATTCTGGCGGTAGAAGCGAGCAAAGCGTGAAAGCACAAGGGGAAATAGCTCAACTGACTGACCTATACAAGTATCTACGTATCACGTACTTACGTATCCATCTACCCACACAAAGTTCGTGAGGCAAAAGAGGCGAGACAATAGGGAGTTTAGAGGAGAAAAAGGAAAAGCGAAAAGAACCGAGAAGAACAGCCACAGTGAAGTTGGAATGAACCGGAAATAACCAGGTTATGAAGTTTTACAAGGCAATGACTTCGATTGTACACTCGATTCTATGATGAACCATTATCATTTAAAACAGATCGGCTATTTATATAAGTATATTTGTGTTTGAAATTCGGTGAATGATTTATTTCTAAAAGAAGTTTATCTTCCTAATGTAATGTATTATCACAGTTGTTTTATGTAATTGATTAAACTGTCATCTTTTATGTACGGGGGCTCGTGTCATTTTGTTTATTCATCTGCTCCGATCGCTATTTATTCCACCTATGAGTTTCACACTTTATATTAATATTTACTCGATCCGGGCAATGACACCGACGGCGATCACACTCTACATAACGATAACTCAATAAAGCGGGCACCTTGTAAGAAGGTACAATCACACACCCGCCACAAAGTGGGCTGCCACAATGTTACGATCACTACGTAAACAATTTCATTGCTATATTCAATCATGAATCGTTTTTCACTGAGTGTAATATTACTGTATGAGCGGCACTGATTAAACAATAGGAACAAGACACTTAAGTTGCATGATTCAGGTGGAAATCTCTTTTTTTAAACTTAAGACCTGAAGTCTAGCTTTTTATGTTTGAAGTTCAATTTAGACATTTACAATAGGCACCTTCTCACTGACGAGATGAAGATATATATATATATATATATATATATATATATATATATATATATATATATATATATATATATATATATATATATATATATACACTGCCTTGAATATGTTAGGGTGTTAATCCTAATGGAGTAACAGAGAAGTAGGGAGGGAGGAATGGAGACACAAAAGAGAGAAGATGAAAAACAATACATAGGCCTAAATAGGCAAGTGAACGTTCAAATACATACAGAAGGGGAGATTATTTCCTAAATAGAAGAAAGAAGTTAATACTTAATTCCAAAAGTGATATGGCCCATTTAGTGACACAAGTGGTATTGCCTTTCTATCTATGTCTAATTTTTCCTACTGTTATATCTCATCTGAAAATGAAGTATGTAAGAAAAATCAAAATTCCAAACTTTTAAAATGAGATTAGACGTTTGGTCTCCAACGTGGTAAAAGAAACTGGTGACAGTTGGGTGACGGCCAGACGAAGCACACTGGGCAAGTCATATTTCCACCTGACCCTATGGCCAGGTGAGCAAAAGATTGAGACAGACTGATGGATGTTAGTGTAGATGGAAATCACCAAAGAAATGGACTCGTGACTTATCCTCTGCCTTTTGCGATAATTTGCTGATCATAAATAATATGGGTAGGCAAGCATTCCAACTTATTTCATTAAAAATCTTGCTAGAGCATTTAGGTACCATGGCATGAAGCAATTAAAGGCAATTAAGGGTTATAGACAGAAAATGCAATTGTATGGACCAATAACAATGAATAACAGTGAGATATTAATGTCATAGCATACCTCGTACAGCCAGTGTATAATAGTATCTGGATAACTACAGCCGATTGTTCTACACTGGAATGTAGCTGATATCATGCTTAGATCAACATTTTCACTTGGCTCCTGAGTGAAGCTTATTCCCGTGGGCAAAGCTGAATAGTAGAAAAGAGCGTATACAAACCAATCGTGTAAGCGAGTAATGCCATCCTAGAATACCATACATACAGATCTCCATATGTTTTTCTATCAAGTGAGCAAAGAACTCTTCATTTTTAATCACTAATCAGAAATTATTACTTTTGTATATGTAATTTAATTGAAAGCCTTTAGGAATGTATCTATTGCAAACATAACTTGGCTTACATTTTATGGATGTCATTTGTGCTTCATACAAAGGTTTACTTTTTTTGGACTCTGCTAAATAATATAAGTAAACCATGCCTTTTTGGACTCTACCAAACAATGCAAGTAAACAATGCCCTTTTGGATTCTACTAAACAATACAAGTAAGCCATGCCTTTTTGGACTCTACTAAATAATACAAGCAAACAATACTTTTTGGGGCTCTACCAAACAATACAAGTAAACCATGCCAGTTTGGACTCTACTAAACAATACAAGTAAACCATGCCTTTTTGGACTCTACTAAACAACCAATACAAGTAAAACATATCTGCTAAAATATTTGCATCTTCTTCTGTGTCACCATGTACTAATAGCAATACTATGATTGCTACGATATATGACGTGCTCATGTTTAATAGTTCTATATGTAGGTACTAGTTATTTATGACTGACTGAAACATTATTCAACGAAATGTAATGTTGGTATAGAACTAAACTTAACTTTAGAAACCATTAACATGACCTCTGTCCTTTAGATCCCTGAATCCAAAGTTTCTTTATTACCCTAAGAGCAACGACAGTACTTGGAAGACCACGCCACATACCCTGACCGTGTTTAATAGTCCCCTAGTAAGGAATAGTTTTCCTCAAGATTATTAACTGAGTCTCGGTGACCTTGGCTTTTGGTCTTGCACTAAACCTAAGTCTAAAAATCATTACCACAACATCTGTCCTTTAGACCCGACAATCTGGAGCTGTCCTTATTACCCTAAGTACGGGCCATCTACAAAGTTTGGTGACAACGAATTTAATCCAGAATAAACACTTGTCTGCAAAACCAATTTCTCTTTGACTCTATGGTCTTAAACAAAGTAACATTAAAGAGCGAAAACCAAGCTTTGTAAAATTCATCAATTTATTTCTGTAAAATACAAAGTGAAAATGTGAACAAAAGTAACTTATGCTACTACAAGTTAAATCCCATTTAATCCTAGAATTTCGAACACAAGTTCTAATGATAAAAATTAGGAAAAGAAATAGTGGAATTCCAAAATAAAACCAACACTGGAAATGTTGATTTGCCTGTGGTGGCACGGAGAGTAATGGCGTGCCAACATTCTTTTGCTGAGTTACAATAATATCATATACGAACCTATCCTTATTTTAATTTCATTATAAATCCAAATCTCTATTTCAAATAATACTTTTTAGTTGAGCACTTTGTATTTCCAGTGAATAAATAATTTTAATAAAGAATTCCAGCCCAAATTAAATACTGTTATTGCAGGAATAAATGTTATTCCCTTAAACATCAGTTTACTCCTTTAACTGACCTAGGTCACAATTAGCATTTTCTGAACAAAACTATTACCTAATGGACAACTTCATTCTAGAAATTTCCAAATGTTTACAAGATAAAATCTTAGTCATAATTAGAAGGTCTGTTAATAAAGTTATAATAAAGAACATAGTAAACACAACGTCCTTGACTCAGACCAAGATAATAATCTTGATATCTATATTTCAGTTAGTAAAAGGTAAGCAATATTGTTGACAAAATTATCACTGATTTTGGACTAGGTCAGCTATTGTAACTTCAACCAGATTATCGCTTAGATTCAGAGACTCGCCTGACTTGTAAAGATGTCTGCAGAGCAGGAGTATGGTACAGATGTAGTCAATGTTCTACTGACCTAAACTCAATGCCAATGCAACCAATCACGTAAGACAAATGAGGAAACAATATTTTCAAGATGGTAACACTAGGGTGATGTTCAAGGTTAGATGAGCACTGTTTGCATTCTGAACCAGCTACGTACCACAGCAGTGTTTTATTAAGCATCCCATACCGATACATTTAGGAGAAGAGGCCTATTAAGACTTTATGGTCTTAAACTATGTAATAGATAAGAGTGAAAAGCCAACAAGGTTTGTAAAATGCAAAACAATGCTTCCCTGGAAAACAAAGTATAAGTTTAGAAAGGAACTTACTGTGTTGTGAATTTAATCCAAAACTACTCATAACTGTTCTTTCACAAGTCCAAAAGTATAGAGAATTCCCCCAAAAATTCCAATGGTGTTCCGAATGAAGCCCAAAGTTGAATATGCTGATGTGCCAGTAGCCTATAATAGTACTGATGTGTTGACAGATTTGATATATCACAATGATATAATTCAAAATATAATTCAATTGATACGCAATAATTCCAAAATAGCAATTTTGTGCTGAAGTCAAAGAACACGCGTAATTCCAAAGAATACTATAAATAAATAAATCCTCTCAAATTATAACTGAACACAACTGATGTCACACGACTGCTGGAAAGATATGGAATTAATAATTCTGAAGTAAACAGCATAATATAAAAAGCTAAGACACAAATAACAGAACCAGGATAAGGGTCATTTTGCTATGAGTAGTCAGGTAGGATGCTACCTTCAGTTACTACCCAAGGTCAACCACACAAGATAGATATACATAACATCTAGGTTAAAAGTTCACCATCAAGAATTTCACTTGATGTTTCTGTACTTGCAAACCTCTTAAAGTTTACTTCTGCTACTGTTGCGTTCAATAATTCCTTTGCCTGGCCTGGTAGAGAGGATGCATTTACTCAGTGTTAATGAAGAATTGCATTGCATCGCTAAAGAATCCTAAGACCACAAATGTCGCAGTTTTTATTTGAGTCTTACGGGTGCATTGCACCCTATATATGTCTACATTTTGTGCAAGGGAGTCGTGGTAGCTCAGTTTCTAAAGTAACTTAGCAACCATTTCCTAAGTATGGCATAGCCAGTTAAGTGTTAAATGTACCTTTCACCCCTCAAAACTCTAGAAACTTTATTATTATTTGTGCACGATGATTTCATGTTATGCATGTCAGTTTGTAACTGTTTCATACAACCAACATTCATCAAAGTTGGATCTCCTCCATGGCAGCCATATTGGATGCCCAAAGGCCACTGATTGCATTTAGTACAAACAAGACAGAATAAAAACTTATGTCAACTAGGTGAAACCACATTACATCAAGAACAAACTCTGTAGACCCTGGCCATCATGGTATCGTAGGGTTCTACTGCAACACGATGGCCATGTTATATAGAGTGTATGCAACAAATCATGTAATAGTGTGACAAGTCAGTCAACCAAACAAAATGATGCACGAGTAAATTCTAGTTCCTCAAGGGTGGGTATATCATTGGGCGCAAGGCTTGTGTTTCCGTGGCACAGTTGCATTCTTAAATCAATGCATATTAAACGAGAAACAGTAAATTCACAGTGATTGTTTATTTAGTATTTGATTCAAAGAACAGAATTGTGGAGTGCACATCATGTACAGCAAGGCATGCATTACACATTTATCCAATGCATGGTTCTCGGCCTCATTTTCCTTAGGTGTTTTCACAGCGACATGTCTGACAGTCACCTACATTAGAAATAAGAGAAGGGCCTTATCTACATTTAGAGGGTCCATGAGTGTTCGAATAATCAAATTTTGTTTAATAACTACCTCAATAGTTAAAGCAATCCCATTGCCTCCATAACTGTCAATCCATAATAATAATAATAATTAAATCAACATTATGCACAACGAAGTATATGTGTTAGCCATTTCAGCAATAAGGAGTGAGTGTCCAGTGATATAAATTTTAAAAGCTGCTTAAATTATCACTTTTAGATTTCGTAAGACTAGGAGTTGTATGTTTACTTCATTTAAATACAACATATATAATTGTAAACGAAGAAATTCAGTACGATTTGATTTTCTATGGGTGGTGGAATGGATGATGGGATTCATTGGTTAGTTGATTACATGAGGATTGTGTGACCATACTGCTATGTGACATGTGCATCATAGCGGGATTGTATGTCTTTGATGAAGCAACACTTGATAATTTGGACATTTGACGTTAATGATTTCCAGCCACTTTAGGTAGGTAGGTAAATTATTAATTATAAATTCGGGTAAGAAACCTTTCTTAACAACCACAACCACATTGTTTGGTGCTAGATTATGTTGATTGAGCAAAAGTAGTGACTATTGTTTTGCATTGGGCTGATCATTGATTTTACACTGTTACGGGCATGTAGTTTAATTACTTGTGTGTTAAAATTTGAACTCTTTAATTTCATTATTATAAATTTTATTGTGATGATGATAATGTTCACAGGGTCAGACATTTTGAAAGAAATGTCGTGTTTATTTAGAACGTAAATATGACTCGCATTGGCACGATCTTGCATGCCATGATTTGTCGATTCAAGTAATCAAGCTACGTAAACTATTGGTTGTGGCCAAGGTCATTTCTAATTATATGTGTTTACATTTTGTACTGCGGTGGTGAGATGTTGAAATCACCATGCTTTCTTCGTGCGTGCGCATGAAATGACGTTTTCGCTCAGTTTAAATACTCAGGTATCTGTGAAATAGTCAGTCAGAGTCATATTTTAACACCCTGTAGAGTTGTTCTACTACCTTGAGAAGAAGGTATTCTTTTTCTGGTGCTGGAAACAGTTGTTCATTTGTACGTTTGTAGAGTGAGATGTGTATTGTCATAGATGATAGCTATAGTTCATCTACTTTTTAAACAATAATTATTTTCCCTGGAGAACTATACACAACTGGTTTTGAACAAAGACATGAAATTGATTCTAAATTGGAACAGAACAGTATACATCGTGATTCAAAGTGAAAATTCTGAACATTTGTGTAAAAACTTCGTCTGACTTCATCATCCACCATCTTGGAACGGAATTGAGATTCAGACTAGCTTCAATCAGAACTGTTTATTGATAGGACTTATATGTTTTCACAATTCTAGGACAAATGTTTGGAATTTCTTCGCAAATCGTAAGTCCTATTTTATATTTTCACCTTTTCAGCGTGTTTTCTAGGGAAATAAATTATTTTTGTTAAAACTTACAAAGCTTGTTGTCTTCGCTCTTTTCTTTGTGTTACTTTAAACGAGCCGATACATAACAACACATTATGCATTAGCAACAAAACACCAAGAAATTTAATGTTCTTTCTGTTAATGGCTCAGTAACAGATTGACAAGGATCAGTTTTATTGTTTAAAACGTTGATGCCTTTAAGAAGAACTGAGATCAAAATAGTGATTTACTAGCAAACATTTTAATGAAGCTTTAAATATCTTTTTCATATAAAAAGGGATTCATTTATTCCTTCAAGAATACAAAACAAATCTTGATAAATAATTAAATTAAACTTTGTCTTTTTTTGGCACAAAGAGTTTGCATTACTTCAAGAAACTGGCAAAAATATTTTGAACTTGTCAGGTGCCATACCACCTGATCAACAGAAACGAAATTACTTGTTTCTTTTATATGGATGATCATAAAAATATAACTCCAAGAAACAATGATTTACTTACTGTACACGACGAGATTTACAGCATTACTAGTTATGCTCCCAGCATATATACAAGTCCAACTTCCTTCATGGCTGTCTCTGTCTAGACTGAGGATGGTCATAAAGACACCAGTCTGGTTCACCTTAAATGTGTGCCCTTCGACGAAGGAACAACCCCTTGATGCAATACAGGTGACCAGAAAATTGCCATTCCTAAGCAAATTGATTCCATTGGAGCCGGTGAATGGCACTGACAGCATGCATGACATTCCAAAGCTAGAACCTTGCACGGACACAACGGTGTCCTTCACCAAAGATAAGGACTGTGCATCTGAATATATATATATATATATATATATATATATATATATATATATATATATATATATATATATATATATAGGGTTCGATTGTAGGTAAGAATCGATACCAAACAGCACAAACTGAGCAATTTTACTTTTACCTAGTTCTTGTTTTATTGACTTCATTTAGCAGCATGTCTTGAGATCTATATACGACCTGATAAATGCATTAATAAGGTTTAGTAATATATCTATCCATATTCTGATTTCACGTTCAGTAAAATACATTCCCATTTTAGTCTTAAGATTTTATATTCACATTATTGAATTCCTTTTCTTGATCATTTTACTTTTTTCTTGTTTTCTTTCATTACATGTTGCCATAAAAGCAACGTGTACGTTCCCCCCCCCCCCTTTTGTTCTTGCTTCCTTAATCCGTGCGTATTATTACTTCTCTATGGTTTTAAACAAAGTAACAGAAAAATGCAAAAACCAACTGCTTTTGTAAAATTCAACAGACAATTCATTTCCCTAAAATACACAGTAAACAAGAAAGAAAGAAATTACGGTATTGCGAATTAAATAGCACATAATCCTAGAATTTCTGACACAAGTCAAAAGTTTCAAATTGAATAAACTTTAGTAGTATTCCCAAATATATCCAAAGGTGAAGATGTTGATGTGCCTGTAGTGGCCTGTGCCATAGAGATGTGCCAACAGTGTTTAGTTGAATCGCAATAATATAATCCATGAATATATCCTTATTTGAATTTCACTAAATAGCCATTTTCTCTATTTCCAAGAATATTATTTCAGGTGATCACTTTATATTTCAAGTGAATAAATAATTTGAATAAATGAATTGCAACCCAAATGAAATGCTGGACGCAACAATAATACATCTGATTCTGTTCAGATCTGACGGCACGAATAAATGATTTCAAGATAAACAAGTTTATATAGTTTTCATCCTGACCAGGTCACAATTAGCATTTTCTATATATAAAAACCCACAGCTATTAACTAATGGAAAATGTCATCCTGAAAGGTTCCAGATGTGTTTATGATAAAATCTTAGTTATAATTGGAAGTTGTGTTACTATAATTATAATAGAAAAGGTGGTAAACCACAGGTAGATCAGTCATTTCATGAGGAATTTCCAATGTTCTAGACTCAAATTGAGATAAACTTGTTTACAAAACTAAAATCAATGATTCAGGTCATGTAGAAAACAAGCTTGATTCTAGACAGGGTCAAGTCCAAAATAAAATTTTTCATAATATAAAATGAATAGTAAAAGACTAACAATCAATGCAAATAAAATAGATATAACAGTACTTTAAGAAGACATATGTTACTCTTAAAATATAGTATATCCATTATTAAACTTTTGCTTTACTTGCATACTAGCTATGCTTGAAACGGTCATTACATGACTAACATAAACCCTATATTTGAATCATTTCTTGGTCTGCTTGTGAAATATGTATTGAGACTGTTTTATCAACCAGCCTTTAACTTCAGAGTATTGTACTGGTCTTCGTCCTTGCGTCGTTAAACAGATACGTCAGTAAATTACAAAATATGGATCATAGTGGCTTAATGCATTAACATGTGCTAGTAAAATGTGAATGATAGGTCATAGTGATCTTTTTTTGAAAGGTGTGATAACAATTGACATGCATAGATGCAGACTCTATGATGAACATAGATATCTGAGAAATAAACAAACGAACAAACTTTAACTAAAGTTAGTTAAGAATAATACTATAATGAATCATGGTAACCTTCGTTTGTAATAAGGGTGTAGAAATAAGGATGTAATACTCATTAAGATGCATTCGTTCACTACGTTTCATAATTTCAGGTATAACAGTCTTTGTGGAGAGTGCTAGAAATATTCGAGTTAATGTAAAAACTGACCCAAGAATGAATAACTAATATACACAGATATAAAAAATGTATCTCCATCAGCCTCTCCTCTGAGGAAGTGTTATCTAAGACTGAGAAAAATGAATGGTTAAAATTTATTGAGGTTTTGCAAATGTACATGCTTTCATCTGTGCTGAGGTGAACGCGAATGCTGGATTAGGATAAAGGCTAAAAGATAATTCAGGCATAAATGCATAAAGAAAGCTAAGTTTGTTCACAATTAAGCCCAATTTCTTCACATTTGGTATTAAAGGTTCATAAACCTGTGACTGTGACAAAAGCCAATGTAAGTATTGACACTTTTTATGCTACCTCACTTCCTACCTATGTCCCAAAACAACATTTAGAATTTGAAACCATATTATAATGTTCCCAAAATAATAACATACAGTCAAATACTATCATACACTACCTCGTTTAATGTAAATGGAGCTTAAGATAAGAATGTTTGCTTGGAGAATAATTTACATTTAACTGAAAATCAACAATATTTACACGGTATGAAAGTGCATAAAATATTACGGATATAATTTGTGACAGGTGAAATATAAGATGACAAATATGGGAGGTCATTTAGTTTTTATAATGTTGTTTCAATAAATATATTTTATGATGACTTTTAAATGACATACACCGTTTCAAGTTTTACTATAGATTAATAACTTCACTGCAATATACCTTTGACTAGCACACTACGAATTTCGTCTTTGCTTCAAGATACTCCATAGGTGTGTAAGTTAGCACTAGCATGGCATGGTTACCACTAAAGAGGATTTCATGGCCTTCATTTCCACCCAGTTTTTTTGCATACCAATTTACTCACTGTGCAGTTGAGACTCGATTTTCAATATGTGCCAATATACCTTGCTTTAAACCTATGACTTCCCAAATACCAATAAAAATAAATGTATACAGAAGAAATATTGCTTTGAAGCCACCGCTCGGGAAACGTTTTCCAAACACTCATCCACGAATGTGTTACAATGCATACTCGAAACGCGCCATTACTTTACTCAATGTAATAGTGCAATTATACACTGTTCTATTTAAGTTCTTGCTAAAATATAAAAGCACCCAAAGCAAGCTCACTACTAACTTGGGACCAAACTATGACGAGATTATGTTCTGACAGCGAGTTTTAAGAACTTCAAATGAATAGCCCATTTGATAAACATTTAATAAATGAACATAGGCTTGTAAGTTTTAAAAAAAAAAAATGGTATTTCGCCTTGTGTCTATTAATGAATGGGATTCACGCTTCCAGTCAGTAAACGAAATTGATCTATTGAACAAAATTGGATCAAATACAGAATTTAGCGACATTATTAACATATTTTGCATTGTATCTTGCCAAGGAAAAGCAGTCTACAATGTGTGGTCAAAGTAAATGCACTAACATTAAAATTGTTATTGGTCTTCAATCGCATTTGCTCACATCTATAAATTGATAACATTATTAACTTTCTTTATATTCTTCGGTGGCCTTGTGGTTAGAGCGTCCGCCTCAGGGGGTTGAACCGCGGCTGAGTCAGACCCAAGACTTTAAAAAATGGTACTAACAGCTGCCTCGCTTGGCGCTCAGCATTAAGAGGTTAGTTTTAGGACTGGTCGGCCTGATGTCAGGATAATGTGACTGGGTGAGACTTTATGCCACATGTCTGCGGCATGATGCTCCATTGCTAGACATCAGTATAAGCTGTCACACTGCAGACATCGTTGCGATATGACTGAAAATTTTTAAAGCTACGTTAAAAACCTAAATCAAACACACACACACACACACACACACACACACACACACACACACACACTTTATATTAAATAAAGAAATAAAGATTAAGTGTATACATATAGTCCTTATTGCAATAACATCTTACCTGAAGCTATTCCATTGAGAAGTACAGTCAGAATGAAAAGGACCCAGACCATTTTCACTTGAGAACAAAAGCAATTTTCATATACATCTCGAAAACTAACGGGATTCAGCCCTGGAACAGAGTTCAGAAAAGCAAACGAATTAGTTAATTTACATGTGCAAAACTGTAAAATTTCTAGTTAATGATTATTACATCTTTATTAATTATTGTTTGGTATTTTAACTCATATGAACTCCTAAGTCTACCTCGAGCTCTAAATCCTTTCCACGCCGGACAGTAGTTGAGGTGATACTAAGTTTGAGACACTGCCGCCAGTCAAAGTCTTCGCTTTGTGCTATTTCCAAAACCAGTTAACTGCTTTTAAGGAAGTTCTCTGTTGTTCATCGCCATGTCACCTTTGCCCTATCTTTTCTCTTTCTCTGCATTGTCGATCAAGGGGCTTACCAATGAGTAGTGCAATAGATAGCAATTTGCAAACGTTCCCCATCTATCTTTATTGTCCTGAGCTCACCTGCAATTTGATGATTTCCACTCCAGTCTCTCCTCGGAGCTCTTCACTGGAGATAGTGTTAGCCCAGAAAATGCATCTGATTCTGCAGAGACAGTTTTTTTGGAATATTTCCAGCTTTTTTCAGATGGAACTCGTTGTATGTATATCAGCACACTGAGGAGATTACTTTTAAAGATTCTTAACTTGGTCGCCATGTTTAGCTTGCTGACGTAGAGCTAGTTTGAAGTATGGCATAGGGATAGTTTCCTTTGTTGATTTTCATGTTTACCTCACTCCCATAGTCGCCATTTGTTGACCCTTGCTGCGCACAAGTAAATGCGTCCACCTTTTCCTCTTGTTTGCTTTTTCACTTTAACAGGCTGAATGACTCTTGAGATGATCTTTATGAGTTTTGTCCTATCTAATTTGACACTTTCATCGATGCTTGTGGCTTTTTTGACAGAAACTCTGTCTTTTGTTGAATATCACGGTGATGGCTAGAAAGAAGATTAATATTATCTATATAATCTAAATCTAACTGCTTGATGTCATTATCCACTGGGCGCCATGTTTTCCATTTCTTGTCACTTGATTCAATAGCCTATCCAATGCAGTGAGAAAGAGGAGTGGCGACAGAATACGTCCTTGGTTTACACCAGTACTACCTGTGATCCATTGTGGACAGCTACACCTGGCTCCATCAGGAAAGCCTTTCTAATGGAGCAGTCGGTGGACAAGAACTGTGTTAACCGGTCAGGCATCAGATAAGGTGCAGTGGAAATTGATGACCATTACAAACATCTGGACTTGTCACGAGATGTCTCAACATGTTCGAGCCACTTGATTGAGAGCGATTTGGACGAGAGACTGAAGGTGACTTTGCGCCACTTTTTCACACTTTATTCCATATCACACGCAGATCTTGACATTATATCATTCCCATCTACCAGAATTCTTCAAGTTCGCTGGCAATGGGCAAACGGCAAAGCAGCAGGTTCGAATACACTGGGAGCTGCAACTGGTGACCAACAAACATGCAGATCAGGAAGCATGGTCCCGTTTCAATGGACCGAATCAGCAGCGGAACTCGGCAGCCTCTTGGGTGACTGTACAGCTCTGTATAGAATCACACTGCATCCGTTGCATGAGGAAAGGCCTAAATAAATGACCTAAATTTGTCCGCTTCGCCCTAAACCAAACCAGCATACCGCTGTTGACAGGGTTCCCAAGTTTGTGGTCGAGAACCTACGAAGACGATATTGGTGACACAACTCACCATCGGTGCCTGGAACGTGTGCATATTAATGGGCAGGATATTAGCATATAGATCTGAAAGAATAGCTCAAGTTGGTACTGAATTTAGAGAGTTGAACGGTAAAATGTGCTAACTAAACTTTATAACATTTTGAAATATACAGCACAATAGGTTTAGGTAGATTTTTAAAAAAAATACATGGTGCCCATCTAAGTTATTTTGTAATATTTCTTAAAAAGAAACATCTTTATTTTTTTTAAAAATGGTTAAATAAAAGAAATAAAATGTTTATGATTTGAATGAATTGCGATTTACATTTGACAGACAAATATTTTTTCTTTCTTGCTTTCGGTGCTGGTAAAATAAGATATCAGCAGTTAGCATCTTTTCCTGTCAAAGGCCAAGTGGCAACACATTACTTTAGCATTTTTATCAGAAATCTGAATGGCAACAGCTACTATTGTAGAGAATGACGCAGACAAAATAGTGCATGTACTTGCTGTAATACTTTAATGGAGAAAACTAAGCACACAGTATTATGGTCATTTTGTACGTTAAGACGAAACTGTGCATCAGCATGTTTAGGAAACAATATTTACTGCCATGTCATTGAATGTGTACAATGCCAAGGAATGTAGCAAGTTACGTAAAATCTGCAATAATACTAGAAGCAAATTTTCTCCATTGTTGAATGTTGAAGTATAGTTGTCAGAATATTAATTTCTTCCAAAGTTCCTTGGAAACTTCCTTATTCCACAATTTATCATAAGATATTGGATATATATATATATATATATATATATATATATATATATATATATATATATATATATATATATATGTGTGTGTGTGTGTGTGTGTGTGTGTATGTATGTATGTATATTCTCAGAAATACGAAACCAAAAGGCCAGAATATACTGTCGCGATGATCTATTTAGTGAAGGAAAGACTATGCTGTATTCTCCAAAATGCTGATGCTTTTCCACAAATGTATAAAAGTGCTGAACAGTATCCAACAGAACACGTTAGTATTGAACAGTACGAGAATTGCCTTACTTAGTTTCTTCATGAAGAATGGACAAATAAAGTTTGATCCTGATCAATGTCATCCTCGTGTCACTCGCATCTGTATTCCTCTGGTATTATCCCTGAATCACACACGTACATCAGATATGCTTTCCTAGCAGAGGAGATTGCAAATTTTGTCAGGTACCTTTAAGCAAAAGTTATAATACTGAATCCAATGTCCTTAAGAATAAGGTTTTGCATACACGTTTTCCCTCACCTTCAATTGTGTAAAATGCATGAGACACTTTTCTTCTTCTCTTTGAATGTCGTTCAGGTTCTATCTGTTCAACATGCTGACAAATAAAACTTCTCTGCTTCTCATAATTACCTAAGCTCCGGTAAGTCTGAAAATAATTTCTTTCGTTGATCAGCTTTTATTTTTTCTAAATACTGGGATCTGCAATGGAAGTAGTCCACAGATTTTACTGTTCTTGCTGCAGTAGTTTTTCAATACTTATTTCCATTACCATGGCTGTGAAGTCCTTTGTCTACAAATATTTTCCTTCCAGTTCTCTGGATTTGCTCTTTCTTTTCATGAAAGCTTCGTTTGTTTCGGACGTTGATAATTAACATATTTGTGTAGTGTCAAATACGCTCTTATAGCAATCCCGCGACTGTAGTATATTGCCGCAAGTGTAATTTTTCGTAGTGTTAACATGTTGAACAGTCGCCTTTCCGTCAAGAGGTGATCTGCAAATAAGAAGTACCCTCTTCAGTTCATCCAAGAAAATATAAATATTTATATGCAAGGAAGTCCATGGCGGCGATGCCGTCAGCAACACATATTAGTTTGTAATGTTCTTGCGCAGGTGAGTGCTTGTATATGTCAGAAAGCTAGGCGTCTTCACCAAGTTGCAAGCCGTCGGCGATTTGTCTATTCCTTGCCTTAAGTACACGCTTCCAGCTTTTACGATATCCTGGTACGGCGTTTCGGTATGCTGTTCGTCCGATAGATGGTCAATGAGACACTCAAGGAGTGTTTTGTGTTTATGTTTGTGATCAGCATGCTATACTTGGAGCTTATTCTGGGCCTTATCAGGGCACACGCGGTCAGTTACGGCCGCATCAGGATGCTGACAGGAGACGTTCGAGCCTGTGAATGTGAATGCATTAACAATTGACACTCTGATCATGACTGGCAAATAGGTTGTAAGATGGCCGTGATAATACTAGCAGGAATGATGGCCAGTTTAACTAACATCTCGTGTGTCCAGAATAACTGAACCGTGATTACTATGGCTTTTTCAGTATCTGCAATGACAGGGACTAAGCTCGATCGGGCACATTTTAGCACACGCTATTTCTAGCAGTTCCAAGGCAACCACATCATCAGAGGTCCATGATCCAAAGCAAGTAAAAACTCCCGCTAATAGATTACCCTCAGGAACTGATACTGAATTTTGAGCTGTATGTATGTATGTATGTATGTATGTATGTATGTATGTATGCATGTATTGCGGCTACTACATCAAACGTTTTGGCGATATTGTTTTGTCTTGTTTTTTTTTAAGATAGTACAACACATCTTATTTTAGACTGTACGTTAGGTGCTGCAGAAAGAAATTGTAAAGGTGAACGGTGCCAAGAATACTGACATTGATGCAGCTGAAATTTTGAAATCTGACAAGATTAAGCCGGTTTTGTGTCTGTGGTGCTTGGGCTCTTAGTTACGAGGAGGGTGCTACAGGACCATTTTATACCAAACGTGCGATGGAAGGAGCGAGATGAATCGAGTTGGATTTTCTCGTTTCTGTTGAACAACTCAACCTATAGATCTTCCTATAACCACTAGCAACATAGAATCCCCTACACAATTAAAGACAATATTTTACATATTGATGTGTTGTGGGTACTTTGGGAAATAAGCCAATTGACTGAAGATATAAACTTTCCCTCCAAAGTTGGTCTAAATGTGAGAATATCAGTGACGAGGTTCAGTAACTGGAATGCAATATATTTTACATGATAATGCATAACAAAAGAACAAAATGATATAGTGGAATATTCACAGATAATAAGATTCTACACTCTATAATAAGATTCTAACTCTATCATAAGATTCTAGAATCTATAATAAGGTTCTACACTCTATCATAAGATTCTTGACTCTGTCATAAACCTGTGGTCATTTTAATGCAAAGTATGTACCAGTTAAAACACGATGATATAGAATGCATGTTTGCACAGTCTCAAGGATGTATGATTCGAAATTTAGCTACCTGTAACATCTGGCCCTTACCAAATATGTTGACATTATTAGTGTAAAAGCAAAGTAAAACAACATCATTCAACTCCATAATAGCATGAGACGCAAATATATAAGAAACATTTCATACACACACTTTTACTTAAAATAAGTAATCTTCCGCAATTAATCTGCCAAAGATAATAGGATTGTTGAAATTTCTTTTCAGGAAGACAATTTAACTTCAATTAAAGGAATAGTTGATCAAATAGCATGAATATTCTATGAACCTCATCCACGTGTACAAAAGCGTGATAAATGTTTGCTTCCATCGAGTATCCAACTCTGTATCTATATGCAAGACCTGGAATTCTCTACAGTATTTGTGTCGGATAAAAAGAAAATATATGATAGAATATATAAAGAAGGAAATCTGAACAGGGCTAGAAAGCTCGGTGTTGCTGGAGAAAACAGCCCCCGCCCCGCACGCACTTACAAGTGAACAAACAAATTATGAGCTATTTCTTTCTGTATGAATTAGCTTTTAGTCAGATTATTTCGAGGAGAAACAATATTGTCGAATCAAAGTTCAGGGCTGGTAGAGACTGCTAAGCTGTACGGATGACTAAAACCACTCGAGCATGTCACGCTGTGAGTGAGGAATGCGGTCAATAGGTAATTAACTAGTTCAGTAGTCTTCACACAGTGGTGAATGTAATATATGCTTGGGATAGAAGATTCAAAAATCAAGTCAGTACAAATAAATATGACTAATTTTATTAGAGGAGCTTGAAACGTGTACTTTATTCTATCTTTGTCTATGGCATTATAAAGGGAATTTGCGACGGCTTGCCCTGTTAAACATTTCATCCATATTAGTATGACCGTATTGTATGACTGTAACTCTTGACATAGAAATTCGTACTTGTTTGACGATATTTGTCTTGGCACAAAGACGTTCCAGTGTATAGGACTAGTAATAAATCTAATTCAATTTGACTGAAAAAATACAATAATTCAAACAACGGTGTTGCTTGACATTGACTGATATTGATGTTACATGTATCATAAAAAATAAAACATACCTTTAATTATACCACGAATCCAAGAGCCTCGTAAGTCAACCAGGAAGTTTTGCGAGATACAAAAGTACGGTGCATGAGAAGGATCAAAAGAACAAATGTGTGTTGTACACTACTTTTAAACAGATGTTTCTTGTTAAATAGGAACACTTTACAATTATTAATCAAATTCACTGCAGAGCATTCACAACAAAGCAAAGCAACAAATATAAACGAATTAATTGGTAAACTGTTAATCTATTTCAGTCATGAATTACAAAATTTATGTAGTTAACTACTTTTTATTAAAAAATAAAAAAGAAAGGCCTAATTTTTTAATCAATCATTTCATCCGGAAATAAAATACTCAAATAAACCATTCTTTCAATTATGTTATGTAAGTGCCAAATTGCAATTAAATTATGTAGCTATTGAAGTTTCCTGACATGAAATATAGCAATGACTCTAATATTTTTTCGAAATCGTAACAATGAATTTGTTTTGAAAACAAGCCCGAAATTTAAGAAGCGAAATTTTAACCTACAGTTTGACATTTATTTACGAAACATTTGATTCTTAACAATTGCATAAGTATAACAACCGTCCCAAGACTAATTTTGCATATGGGGCTGGATATCGACATTTACGATGCCCATATTATACCGTATTTGGTTTTAGAGGACGCTGGGTAACTTGTTTATTAGCTTGAAGCTGCTTTTATTTCTTGCAACTGAAGAGTTCTTCATAGTTGGACTGTCTCTCCCAACTTAATACAATACAAGTTTGACATAATAAAAGAATGATTTAACCGATTAGCCTTTCCATTATTCCTCTTTCTTCCGCCAAATCATATAATCCATTGTGAAACTTCCTCGCCCTGTTTGCCTGTCTGGCTGATTAACTTACTGCGCCTAGATCCTGTAATCCCTGTGACTCTCATGGCACGCCAAAGGTCTCTGCTGCAGCATGTTATCCTATTTCCACCGGTATAATCAAGGTCTTCCATCCATTCTACTGGCACTCATGAATAAGTGGCTAATACTTTACCAATTTCCTCTCATGGCTCTCCTCTATTCTAGCTTTCCAAGGGACTGTCAATTCCAACAAATCACCTGCTTGGTACCTCCTGACCACCCTCAGTGAAATATCAGGTATGAAGCTGGTGGTGAAGATGTCTCTTGGAAACTTCAGATATCCTTTTACATACATATGCCTGCATTTCCCAATCTTGCGCTGTTGTCAAAATGCCTCTTGCTTAAGTCTTTTGTTTTGTGTCTCTCAGCTTCTCAAAAAATTGATGATGTTTTTTTTTTCTACTCTTGGTTATATATTTATATTGGACGCATTCTCAGCAAGCACTTGTTCATGGCACCAGTGACAACGCCCATCTGTCAGAGCTACATTTCAGGATAACAGCACGTGCTCAAAATTTTCAAGTCTCCCACACAGTTTAAATTTGGGTTATCAATTAGTCCCCATGTCTTTAGGTTTGCTGGTCTAGGGAAAGCATCATACACTGAGAGGAAGATTAAGCTGATTTTCTGTGCATCATCTGTCTAGATGTCGCTTCAAAATAGTTTGCTGGACCTCACACCTTCCCAGGGTAGCCAATCCTCCGCTTTTTTATGTCGACAGCTCTTACTTGCCTGTTTTCCTCTTCTGCAAGACGTACTTCGTATAGGACTATGGCACGCTTCTCTGTCATGCCTGTTGCTTGCCATGTAGGTCTTTCCACACTTCCCAGCCCCAACCTTCCTGTTGCTACTGTATCTACCATATCGCACTGCCTCAGTCAGTATTCTGCCGCTTCAGCTGCCTATGCTACCACCCTTTTCCTACCTGTCAGTACATCCGCAGTTGCTTCTCTCACCTTCTCAACTGTACTGTCTTTCAACATCATCACCTGCCTGGCGTTAGACATCTTGAACTCCTTTGGCACTGATGATAGTGGTAACTGAAGCTTGCTGCCGGTGTTGTACAAGCCAATACTGCTTATGTTCTTTGGCACTCCCATCCATAGTCGCAGATATGTATTGAACATTATCTTGACTGCCTCTACGGCCGTCAATGGGACTTTGCATACAAGACATAGCCAAAGGAATCTTGGTAGAGTAGTATATTGGTTACACCAGGCCTTTTACTTTCCAGGTAAACCGTTCATTTCTAAGGATTCCGTCCCGTCTTTGGCTTGTCGCTTCCTGTCCGCCACACTCTCAGTGTCTTTCATTCAGTCTTTAAACCACTTGCCGAGGCTCCTAATTGGTTGGCCACTCAGTGTTGGTATCACTTTCTCTCCTATTCTGATCTTGTATCTACCATGCATCTTCCTTATCTTCAAGACCAGACCTTTTAATTTATATGACTTGAATTTCATCCTGGCACAGTTAATCAGGTCTCCCAGAGTTTATAACATCCGTATACCTTCTGGTACTGACTTGTATATAATTGTCATATCATCCATGAAGGCACTTGTAGGAGGCTGCCGAACTCCAGATGACATAATTGGTCGTCAGCTCATATTCCCTGCTGAATTCATGATATTTGTATAGAGTGAGGTTCACCAGCTTGTGTGGAATGCTACCATATGCATTGGTGATGTCTAACCACAGCACTGTCAGATCGTCTTTTGTTTTTCTTGGCATCCTGGATGATCTTCTTAAGTCGCTTGTGTGCTCAAGGCAACCAGGTACTCCTGGAACTCCACCTTGCTGAACTGAAGTATCGATGTAAATGTTCTCAAGCATGTATTTCGTCATGGATGGCTAGGCGTATCTTCTCTTCCACGTTTAGAAGGAATATTGTTCTGAATTACTTGATGCCTGACGAATTCTCTTCCTTAGGAATAAGCAGCCCTCTGCAAGCTGTCAACTCTTCTCCTTTTTGTTTCCAAAGTCTTCTCGTGAGTCTTGGACAATATCTGTAAGACTTGTAACGAACACCGTTTGGTCCAGGGGTTGATGCGGCCACTGCGTCTGTTATAATGTCCTTTACTTCTGGCATTCTTTGTTCTAAACTGTCAGTTGGAGCTGCTGATTCTTCTGGGTTAATAAGTCTGGGCTGCTCTCCAAAGTCTTTCTCTCTATCTGGAACACTGTGGGCTTTTCTCAAATAATCTTCTACCTTCTCCTTCATACATTCAAATCACCTCGATCTTGTGTCTCCTAGCAGCTTTTTGACAAAGCCAAACGGATCACCAGTGAAGTAGACTCTCCCCTGCATATTAGGCTGTCTTATGTTTTCTGCTCTTATTAGTGTCTTCAGCCTTTCATATACGTTATCCCTGAGGTCTCAAAGTCCCTATATCTTTTCATCCACTGAACTGAGATACATTCTTGTCAGACTTCACAGCTCTGCTTTTATGTTTGATATCTCCCGAAGTCTACGTTTTTTCTTTTGTCAATCGATTTCTCTACTTTTCTTCTAGCCGAAACCGATTTTTACCCAAACTGTACATAATGCTGTCCATAACTTCTACCTTTCTACGAACACATCCTGCAGATGTTATTTCCAATAGTTGGTCTCCATCCTCATCAAACAATCTCGATGCTGTTTTGTTTGAACTCGCAGGCCATTTCAGTCTTAGTTTCTGCCGACTAACACTCCCATATAAAGTTGCAACCCTTTCCTGAGCATCCAGCTCCAGTCTCCGCTCAAATCTACAGCTCAAACATCTATACTCTCCCCCTCATTGCTTAACTCGTTTTCATCCTCTAGCACTTGGAAGTGTTGGACCTATGTTGTGTATCTTGGTCCATCCCCTCCTCTGTCTCACCAGGTTGATATGTGCGTTGTACTAGATTCCAGACTGGAGCAGTGTCCCTCTTGATAATGTAAATTTTAAGCCCGCTCTCAATTTTACATGTTTTGCCAGACCATAGACATGTCCGTATCCTGGTTCGATGTCAGTTGATCAAGAGTGTTCATATATGTCTTCTGGCGGTTTGGGTCGATCATCCTCTCCCTGCTTTAGCACAACTTTGGGGTTATCTCACAGCATATCCATCCTTAATGAAGCTGTAAGTTTCTCCTTCACAGGAATTCTACTCTGGCTTGCTAGACCATCATACACTTTTTCACCGGACTTTTCCGATTATCAGTAGTCTCACCTTGCTGTCACCATTCTGTTCACGGTTGCCACTTAGCGTTTCCTAATAGTCACTATAGTCTCAAGATGTGACAATATATGAATACATTTTTCCACTGCAATCGGTTCCATCATCAGGTGGGAATCACCTTTCCTAGAGCGTTTCGGCACTGATCCACATTTTTTTTCATCTATCTATCTATCTATCTATCTATCTATCTATCTATCTATCTATCTATCTATCTATCTATCGGTATGTTTGTGTGTATGAGTATGTCTTTGAGTGTGTGCATATATGTATGTGTATATATATATATATATATATATATATATATATATATATATATATATATATATGCAATAAACTGACAACGAACAGTGCAAAACTAGTTTCTAACTAGCCTGAGCGCTTTCGACTCTTCATGAGTCTTTTTCAGAGGCATATACAAAACACAGACAAGACAAACAAATAAAACAGAAAAACCGTAATACAGTATTTGCAAAACTTTACATGGCTGTTTCTACATAAATTAAACCTTTAAATGTATTATGATTTAACTAGTTTATAACAACTTGTTGCGGATACTGGAAAATATTTTTATTATCCTAGAAATCGATGAGCCATAACGACATCTGTTATTTTGTGTACATTTATGTAAGCGCAAATTACATCCCGAATATTTCATTGTTATAGTAGTAATTTTAGGTTATTAAGCAAATTTAAAGAATTTTTCAAAAGTATAATGTGTCGGCTGCAAAAGATAGTTTTATTTGTGCATGGCTGTCTTCTTCCAGTCTTCTTGGTTTAAACCGCTTGGTTTCAATGTTCTAAGGCAGCGTATCCAGTAAGATTCCTTTTCTTTCCTGGTTTCGGAACTCCATTTGAGGTTGTTAGCAATTGCAATAAGTGTTATATCACTGAAAGTGTGGCCAGGGTAGAAGAAGTGTTCTGCGACCTGGCATCTGTACAGCTTCTTTGTCATCCAATCAGATCTATGAAGGTTGATCCTTTTGTGTAGCTTTTCATTTTCTCCGACATACTGAAGTCTACAGATCTTACATGTGATGAGATAAATTACATTCTCTGTTTTGCACGTTTTGTTTGGACAATGTATGTTTAGTTTTTCTCTAGTCACTGTGCTAGAAAATGTCCTGGTCTCTATCATATGTTGACAGGTTTTGCATCTTTTTCTCCACAGAGCCAGATTGACTAGGGTGGTCTTTACTAGATATAAGCGTTAGCTGCTTCGCCATGACTAGGATGTCCTTGAGGTTTTTTGGTCTCCGGTAAGCTACTACAGGTTTGTTCGGAAGGATTAGCTTTAGTGCATCCGACGATTCCACGATGAACCAGTGTTTCGCGATGATTTTACCTACTTTGGGGTTGTCTGGATGGTAGGTGAGGATAAATGGCATCCTATCAGCCTTTTCCTTCTCTCCATATTTTAGTAGGTCATCTCGGTTTGTCGATAATAGATGCAAAACTTGTTGGATAACTATTCTCACAGTCTGCTGGTTGATAACTAGTCTCACAGTCTGCTGGTTGATAACTATAGTCTCACAGTCTGCTGGTTGATAACTAGTCTCACAGTCTGCTGGTTGAGGTACTGGGTCAACCTTTAAACTATTCAGACAAAATGGCATTCGTTTCATGCGGATTTGAAAGACAAATGTTAAAGAATTTAGAAATTTTCTCTCAAAATAAAACCAGAAAAATGGCTTATGTTTTTTCAAACCTGATTGAAGGTCACAATAACAATTATCTTATATAAGTATGTATGCCACCAGTTGAAGCATGCAAGGAAGGAAACAAATCAAAGGTATAGACAATTTTATTCTGTTAACTGGCAAAAGGAACAATGGAAATGGTTAAATTAAATATGGGTGAAACGCTCAGAATATAAAAAAACAAAACAATTTTGGCAAATGGATAGCTATTCGCATGAAATATCTTATATCAAGCAGGTAATTTAGGCAATCCAATACATGTAGGTTAAAAACTGGAATACCTGAAGGAAGTGTGTGTGTATATATATATATATATATATATATATATATATATATATATATATATATATATATATATATATAAACAAACTACACACCGACATCTACTCGAAAACAAGCTACATACCGACATCTACTCGAAAACAAACTACATACCGGCATCTACTCGAAACCAACCGACAAACATCAATATCTCCTCCCAACCAGCTGTCATCCAAAACACTGCATTAGGAACATTCCATATAGCCAGGCACTGAGGATACACAGAATTTGCTCCGAATATGAAACATTCCTAGAAAGGTCTGAAGAGCTATCTAAAAATTTAATTTACCGAGGCTACTACAAAGATCTGATTGCGGAGGCAGCCCAAAGAGCTAAACAAACAAACCGCGATGACCTACTAAAATATGGAAAAAAGGAACAGGCTGATAGGACACCATTTATCCTGACCTACCATCCAGACAACCCCAAAGTAGGTAAAATCATCGCGAGACACTGGCCCATCGTGGAATCATCGGACGTACTAAAGCTAATCCTTCCGAACAAACCTGTAGTAGCTTACCGGAGACCAAAAAACCTCAAGGACATCCTAGTCATGGCGAAGCAGCTAACGCCAATCACTTGTCAAGACCACCCTAGTCAATCTGGCTCCTGTGGCGATAAAAGATGCAAAACCTGTCAACATATGATAGAGACCAGGACATTTTCTAGCACAGTGACTAGAGAAAAACTAAGCAGACATTGTCCAAACAAAACGTGCAAAACAGAGAATGTAATTTATCTCATCACATGAAAGACAGTAGACTTCAGTACGTCGGAGAAACTGAAAAGCTACACAAAAGGATCAACCTTCATAGATCTG
>JAECUM010041434.1:0-15127 GCA_016617855.1 Megalonaias nervosa
GCTAAGACTTGTACTTGTGATTTATCTCTAGGGCTTTAAAACAACACCACGTAATGTGCATTGAGACTGATGGTACGATGGGCTTTACTTTGTTGAAACAAATTTTGGGTGATGTAAATGACACTGGCATTACGATGATGCCTTTTGCGCTTAAACCAGAGTTTAATTTCTTCTTCGTCTTCTCCTAACCTGTCGTCAAAAATAACCAAATGAGTTTGACTAGGGTCAGACACGATACCGTCGTCCTCGCCAGGAATGCCTTTCACAAAGACGATGGAATCGCCTTGACTTTCTCGCAGAAGGCTGTACGCCGATTGCCACTCTTTGTAACACCACACGATTCGTTGAGGTGGACGATCGATCAAATGATGTTTATGTTCGATCAAACGTTCGACAAATTCGGTTTTGCCTCAACCGCTAGGTCCGGCAATGAGCATGTTAAAGGGATGACGAAGATACAAGGCCTCCCAACTAGTTCAATCTACATGTTCGTCAATGACTTTGACAGTGGAGGCAGAAGGAGCAAAGACAGCAGAGGTAGCCATAATAGTAGTAGTGTAAGAAATGTCACTTTTGACACGAAGACAGACAAGACAAGATATTTTATACTTTTTACAGGACACGTTTATTGTCATCTTTAATTGTGAAGAACACGAAAGACAAAAATGTATAAAAGCCAAATGGTTAAGTACATGAATAAAAGACACATCAAAACGATCATAGTGGAATATAAACAAGTCTCTGTACAACATTTGTGGTGATCAAGAGGTGAAATCGTAGGGATAGTGTATAATGTTCTTAGAGTCTCTACACTCCTTGGCACAGTCACACAGGAGTCCTCCCGGAATGGCCTTTCGGGGATGTCGATAACGGTCCTGTCCTGAAGAGATTGGTTTTCCTCGGTGACGACTTCTTCATCTGGCACTGTCACTAACACTGGTTTAAAAGTTACTGTTTTCACTGAACGTTTTAATTTTTTAGGATTGCAACTCTTTTGCATAGTGTGCCACTTCTTTTGTCCAAGCCTCAAAACCCCAATTTTTTCCAGTCACGCACATCTTTCCAGTGAGGGTGTAAGTCACAAGCTACACACACGTCGTCGTACACATCTTCAGTGCCTAAAAGTTGACGAATCTTTTTTTCCCGTAGAGGTTGAGAAGAATCAAGATGAAAGCGCAAAGCCTTGAGCAGAATGAGTCTCTCGTGCACATTTAAAGGGACCACTTTCATGCTTTTTGGAGTGGTATGTACTGTTCGTAAAGAGTCCACAAGGAATCGGCTGGTAAACGAAATCCCAGAAAGCAAGTCACTAAGACACACACTACACGTCGACCCCAATTCAATGGACACGGTTCTCGTAATAGACGATCGTAACCCTCTACCGTTTGAATAGTGTCATTGATTTCCTTCCACGGAATCTGTTGTATCACGAATGATAAAGGTCGTGGCATGGTAGTCCGTTTTTATACCCTCTTTGGTGTAAGGTAATAAGTGTACTTTTTGAACAGCCTCGATTTTATTTTAGTACCGTACCAAAAAAGTTTGGTCACTAACTCACACACCACACGTCGCACAGAAGTTTCCTCTTGAACTAGAAAGAATTGTTCTTGTAAAGATTTGTTGTAATCCTCTAACTCGTCCGTAGCAATTCGGTGTATTAGGATCACCTTGTAAGTTGAATAAGTGGCATCCAAAAATTTATGAATTTCACGCGAGTCATCAATGTCTGACCACTGGAACACTTCATGAGGATCAGTCCTCTTATAGCATTTAGGCACCAGTGGTTCAAACATCGGTGACGTAACGGATGCAATGGTTCTTTGCGTTTCACTTGTATTTTGACCAACTCGCGGTAAATGCGTTCTCTCAACTCCACAGGCAAACCGCGAATGTTCTCTTGTAAAGTATCCATGACCATGTCAGTCAAACACTTCTCCTAGAGCGAAAGTAATGGACAAAGTGAGTAATTTCTGGCCACTACCATTCCAGGAATCGGTCAAGAATATCAATAAAATCTTCGAATGTAAATGGTCTAAAGCGGAATATTAGGAAGAACGCACACTTGATCCAGAGAAATCTGACTTGTTTGTTGACTTTTGTCAATTTCCTCTTGTGAATTTCTCGAGATAAAAGTTCTACAGTCACAAATTGAGATTTGGCTCTGGCAAGTCCCAGCCAAATTTCCTTGTAGATCTTCTCTTGCAATTCGTTTGGTAATGTTTGAAGATTATTTTTCAAATTGGGTTTAAATAATTGTCTAGGTGTTGTCCAACGTTTGACTCCTAGCCACGTAGCTGGTTTCTTACACGACATGGTATGCCCACTTCAATGACGAGGTCCCAGTAAAGGTAGGTGGTGACAATCCGGAGACCATCGAGCATGTTCCAGGTAATCGCAATCTTTCTTCTCCCACTCGTGAAGTGACAAACCATAACTGAAGCACTTTACTTTATCCCTTTCGCCCAAGTAGATAAATCCAGCTCTAGCTAATTCTTCGGGGGTAGGTCCTCCCAGATATTTTGGCCATTTTCCTCGGAAGGTTTGGATCCGATTTTCATAGTCTCAGTATTCAGGCAAACGCACAGGGAACGAATACTCGTCTTTCACAGGTTCATTTCGATGAGAGTACGGTGAAATATGTAGGAGTGTGCTCAGTTTTACATGACATCCGTAGGGTGGTAGCCGCATGGTTTCTTAATGATGACATCCACCATAAAAGCCAGAAAAGTGAAAAGGTGTACGATAACGAGTGGCATCGCTTTCGCATCCGTCAGGTTTGACACACACATAATCATTTTCCATGGTAGGCATGGTAGTAGTAGTTATAGCAAAGTTCCCATGATGATGTGGTACTGAATCGCAAAATTCATAGCGTACGGCATCCCTGCCATCGCAAGGCACAGCATCGCACTCGAGTTTGCTCTTGCTTGATACTTGCTGTTTGAAAGGATTCATCTTTCTCGCTTGGCAATGGTAGTCACAATGAACTCTCGGTCTTGAACGTTGTCCTTTTTATGCTTACCAATATCGTCGTGACCGTACGGTAAAGTGAAGTGATTGGGAAGCCGTACTCGCTTCTGGTACACGACTTGATAGACTTTTTCCAAGGGCCTGCTAACGATTTGGTTTGTGGGTAAACGTACAATCTTGTGCGGTTCGTGCGTGGTCACTTTAAAATTTCCATCTTCTCCAGACTGCAAGGCTTCTTTCAAGACACCAAAGTTCACCAGTCGACTGGTGCGATAATTGAGAGTCAATCCTTTCACTTTACACTTCGTGTGTACTTCTCCTTGTGGGTCTCGGTATTCGTAGCCGTAATGTTTGGGACCGCCACTTACAAAACTTAGAATCTTGTCGTCTGGATGCTCGTCTCCTTCGATGACAGGGTGAGGTTGACCCAGACGATCGATGTAAATGCAACTGTCCGTGTCAAAATACAGCACAAGATCTCCTAACAGTTCTAAAGCTTCTTACAGCTTTAAGCGAGCATGGGCTGTCACGTAAGCCGCAATGATGACATTTCCAAGTTCATCGGCTTCTACAAAGTCCAGTTCTTCTTCGTAATTGACTAAGATCAAGTCCTCACGAAGGACGTCCACGTGTTTTATGTATTTGGTTTTGTCGTGAATCATCTGGAAGTAGCGGGAAGGTTCTGTCAAATACTCCGTCTTGGGTAAACACGGTCGTTGTGCCATTGTACCCCACAAGCAGTTTAACATCATTTTGGCAAACGATCGCCTTCCTTCGTTTTTCTCGATGTGGTCTAAAGTGATGCCTTCCTGCTCCCAGTATTTGTCTTTGTATTTTTGTTGGTCTTCGGAAGTGCGGCAGCAGGAAGAATAGCCGCTGGCTTCTTGTTTCAGTTTCAAAAAGGCATTCACGTAGTCTGCGAAAATGCCTTTCTGAGTCTCGTCGCCCTTGTGGTATTTTTCTGTCTTGGGAAAGTGATAAATTTCGTACACTTCTAACAGTTGGTATCCCAGGTCCAGAGCTTTGAACAATTCCACGCTGACCCATGTTCCCGTCAAGGCGCGTTCTTCCTGGCTGTGCTGACAAGGTCAGTCTTGGTTGCACGTTTTGGCACAAGTACGGCACAAGGGAAACATCAGTTTTCCTTGGCAATGGTGAGGTAAAACGGGATGGTACAAGTACGTGGGAGGCAAAACTTTACATTTGATGAATCCCTCGTATTGGCGAATGTTGTCCAGGTCGATGTGTTCCGTCAGCAATTGTGGGTGCCCTGCGGGAAAGTGACAATATTTGCACACGTACGGATACAGAGAACACATGTCCAAGTATTTGATTTCCTCTCCTTTCTCTTCCTCGGATTGGTACAGCAAACAAATGGCATTTGTCCGTCCTCCGTACAAACTGTCCCTTGGGTTCAGTGGGTCCACCAGCTTATAACTTTCCACGATGCGCTTAAACTCGGGATCGGTTTTCAAACGGTGATCGTACTCGTGTTCCCACATTTCTGCCACTTGGTATGATTACTCTTCTAACTTGAATCGTCGCTGACAAGTAGTCTGGTACAAATCTTCCATGGTTCGTTGTAAAAACTGATTTGTCGTCTTACGTTCAAGGTAGCAGATGGGACA
This sequence comes from Megalonaias nervosa, assembly GCA_016617855.1. Taxonomy (NCBI): domain Eukaryota; kingdom Metazoa; phylum Mollusca; class Bivalvia; order Unionida; family Unionidae; genus Megalonaias; species Megalonaias nervosa. Next base: position 4,599 of record JAECUM010041434.1, read on the forward strand.
TCTGTGAAATAAGCACCCATTAAACTCGTACACGATCTTGGGGTTTTCTAAGTCCCAGCCATCCACCGAATACCTTCCGATGGTCTTTTTGCCTCCTTCGTTGCGAGCATGTTGGATCCATTTGTCTTCCTTGTCGCACAAGTAATATAACCAGCGTAGGGCTTTGACAGAGTATTGACGTTTGACAAAATTGGTCTTTTGAGGACTGATGACAGCCAGGGTGTTTTCGGGCATGAATCGTTGACGGTACACTAAGGAACACGCTTTGGCAATAGTGCAGGCTTCTTTCAAAGGATCGATCCCTCCGTGCTCCATGAACAGTTCTCGAAATTTTCCACAGCAACGCCGTAAAAAGTCCACGTCGGAACGACAATACTTTAACATTTCTTCCTGAAAGTCGAGGGGTCCGAAACGTGAGTCTGGTACCAAGCGTAGAAAGCCCTCTCAGTGTTCGGTGCGCATGTTGTCAGGGTCATAGTAGTGAGCCTCGGGCAAATGGGGTAAAACGGTGTGTTGATTGGCTTCGGTATTGAAAAAGTGTGGAAAATAGCCTTTGGCCATCTCTGTCATTCCAAATGTTTTAGGTAGCTCTCTTTGGATTGGAAGACAGACTCCGTGAAGTGACTGAATTTTGTAACGCGTGTTGGGATTGGTGAACAATTTCAATCCGTTTCGATCCGGTCTTCCACTATAAATAAACGCGGTTCACTTCATTCCCTTCACCTGTTCCTCGTCACAAAGATGTGGACCAATGTTGAATCGTTTACTCTGGTATCGTCGATGCTGTTCCGTACGGACTTACCCATGTATGTGAGATCATCATGGAGAATCGTTAGGATCACCGAGAAAAGCGTTTGGAAAAGAAGGACCTATGTGGAAAGACAAGGGTGTCTGAAGCGAGTTCTGATTTATGGACCAGAGGTTAGACGAAGTTTGAGAAAGAGAAGAAGACCTATGCGATGCCCTCTATGTTAACGGAATGGTGTTAACATAACAAACAACGGCCCTATTCAGTTCCACTCCACTACTTCGAAAAGAGTTATTCTTTCTTGCCTAAAAAAATTTTTTATTCAATTTTATAATTTATATTTAACTCCCTAAAACATTATTCTCTTACTTAAAAATTTTTTTAGTCGATTGTATAGTTTGTGTATGATAGATTGATGTTCATCAATCTATGGAAAATAAACAAATATATAAAACATACTCTACTATCCACTGACACGAACGCAAATTCATAACACTTTGTATAGAAATGAAACAGGTGGCATGACGTCACGGTACTTGCTACATTGTTTCAAGTATCCAGTACCGTGACGTCATATTGACCCATGGTGTGCTAGTCGCTATAAAAAATTCCCATTGTCCGTAGACGTACCCAGGGAGATATTTTGTTCGTAGAAATCTTGTCCGTAGACGTACCCAGGGTGATATTTTGTCTGCACAAATCGTGTCCGTAGACGTGCCGGGGGTGGTGGTGGTCTGTAATGTATTTTCCCATTGTCCGTAGGGTGCCCCACTATACTACTCATAGACTTTCACATATGAATTACTAAGTAACGAACAAATCTTAGTTTAAAAACGACTCCCCTCTGTACAAGTTAATTTCAGACTGAGAACTACATGAAATCTAACTCGTCGCCTTTTACGCATCACTCGCGAACTTTTGGATCAGGTCTGCAAGGTCTGCATGGCTTTAAGTAGCAAGTATTGTCGGACCTTCAAGATCCTGTAGGTCGGCATCCCAAAGTGATACATACACAATGTATTTACATAAGTCAATATATATATACTTATATATATATATATATATATATATATATATATATATATATATATATATATATCTATATATATATATATATATAGTTATCGATATTGTGCAATATACTTTCGTATGCAATTTACATAGTTAAAACACGATCTAATGTGTGTGCGATTTGGATTTTAACGTAGCTTTAACAATGGTTCAGTCATATCGCTACGATGTCTACAGTGTAGCAGTTCATAATGATGTCTAGGGCATCATGCCGCATACTTGTGGCATCATGTCCCACCCAGTCATATGATCCTGACACCAGGCCGACCAGTCCTAACACTAACCTCTTAATGCTTAGCGCCAAGCGAGGCAGCTGCTATTACCATTTTTATAAGTATTTGGTATGACTCGGCCGGGGCTTGAACCCGAGACCTCCCGCATCCGAGGCGAACGCTCTAACCACTTAGGCCACCGGAGCAGTAGATGCCTAATGAAATACGCAGATATGTCTTTCCGTGCATTTATGGAATTACTATGTAATGTCAGATTCCTAGCTCAGGTGACTGAGGAAACTTTGCTTGATTATATTACCACATAATATCATCTATCACACAGAGAGAATGCTAGACTCACACTAATACGCTGGCCATAATAAAGCTTAACTTCAATGTATTACATGGGACATTAATCATATATAGTCATATTCAATCAAATATACTGTTAGTTTTGTCGAAAATGAAAATCTATAATTGAAAGTGATTTTGGTTTATATCCAGATACACAAAGAAAATTTACTTCATTTACCAGACCCGAGGCAGCCATTAGTAGTATGTGTGTAATAAACGTATCAAAAAGAGTTAAAGTCTATAGGAGTATTCACTGTAATTTGTATACTGCATGTCGATTGACCGCAATAGAGAGATATAGATAAACGTATTAATGTATAATGAATTGCACTTATTCTTCCATTTTGTCACGAAATCCAGTTGCTACCAAATAATTTTTCCAGTCTCCCAAATGTTGTACTATCATGGATGGACTGAAGTTTGTTCTTTGTGCATTATAGTTTAATCTGTATAATATCAAATATTGGACATGCACGATGTATGTAATAATATTTGTTTGCTAAAACTGAACTACTAGGAGAAACTGATGCTAAATAAAATATGATCCTCAGGGAAGTAGGTGATGAACCTGACCTTTCGCATTCAAAGCTGTATCATTAAAACCTTCAACCTGAATTATCCGGATTCTCATTGCAGTCATTCATACACAGAGTCATGATGCTCATATTTTCTTTTTACAATGTGTTATATTAGAAAGAAATGGAGTTTCTTTTCCGTCGAAACATAAAAATCTGTAATAACACGTGACACTGTGACTGAGTTCTTTTGTGTGAGAAGTGACAACGTGCATAGTAAGCATCATTGTTGCGCACAAGGAATTGGAAGGATTCTATATAGGCGCACTATTCTTCATTCCAACTCCTATTTAATTTTTAAAGGGCAGCTATATTTGTGTACCTTACAGTTGAAAGCAACGTTGCTCACTTTAGCATGTTTGCTTTTTTTATTTATTCGGAATCTTATTTTATACATTATTGCAATCCATGTGATAATTGATACATACAATAATATCGTCATCACGAATCTAACCTTTTAATGTGTGTGTGTTATTTCTACTTAACAGTTTAAGGTACTGTATCTCTAGATACATTTTGCTTTCTTGTACCAGCCAACCCGAAATTGTTTGAACACACCTTTTCAGGATACATCAAGGTATTAATGGTACTTGCTGTAAAGGAGATGATCCTTTCAAATAAGGACGTTTTAGACCGACAATACTTTGAATTGCAGATTTTATTATATTGAATCAGGGTTGTTCAATTTCAGTGACATCATCCTTCGTAGGCAGGTAATTTTTTTAAAATTGAATAAAAGCATAATAGTTGAAACTAAATATATCTTTGTTCATTTCTGAAAATATACAGCTCTCTGCGCTGAATTTGGCTGAACTTCGGCTCAGCGACGGATGAAATTCTATGATAAACAAAACCTTTGTGATGTAAGCTGCTTCTTGGACCTACCTTACCATTATATTTTAGGAGTTATAGCTTACGATTGCGCTGTGAATAAGCACATTGACCACTGTAAGCATGTTCAAGGAAAAGCCACGATATCATTTTTGTTACACTCTTTTGATGTTGTTGTTGTAGGGTTTAACGCCAATTTTCAGCACAGGATAGGCTATACGTGGCGGCCAGTATAAATGGTGGAGGAAGAAACCGTGAAAACCCCGGGAAGAACCACCGACCACCCACGAGAAGAGGAGATGGAGGAAATAGGAGTTCTGGGGCACTTTGTGATTCTGGGGCACTTTGGTAACTCTTCACTGATCCAGTCCCTAAGGAAAGATTCTGGGGTACTTTTTTATTCTAAAGAGTTTTTTTTAGAGTGGCACTTTGTTGATCATAAGGAGGTTCTGCGACACTTTATAGCATGACCTTGTTTTTCTTATTAGAGGTATGCTTGTAGTATAGTGAAGATGTTTCTTCCGTGTTACCCGTGGCATGTGGACAAGTTGGGTCTGAGTGAGAAAAGCCCTGATTTGAGATTGAAAGCAAGTGAGGAGTAGTCAAGTAATGGTTCAAGCGTGCGAAGGGGTTGATAGCATATGGGAATAAGGATCTGAGTTATGCGCTAGAGATGATTTATTGTGAAGAGAGTGAGGAGGAGAAGGATGGGGAGTGGGTGAAGCGTAGTTAGTGCATCGATACAATCAGCGTATTACATCCGGCACATGTTGAAGCGTTTTCAGTTGTCAGGGCCTCAGCTAAATGAATTTGATTACTGGTTGAATATGGTGACTCGAGTGCGACTGGTGGATCGTGTTAAATTTATTAAATTTGAGTATGTGTTTAAGCGTATCTTGGAAAAGATGGGTCTTCACGAGCATGCATCAAAATGTAAAGCTGTGTCTGGAAAGAGTTTGATAGAGGAGTACGATAAGATTATTTCCGAGGCCCTATCTTAGTGAGTGAAGCTGTGGGAATCCACGAGTTGAACTGTTCAGGACAGCAAACCACTTGACTAGCGATTTTTTTTTTACCTCGTTTTGAGATGACTTTTTCGACTCGGAAGACGTCATGGTCTGTCTTTTGCAGTTCCTGCTTGTAAAACGAACCTTGGATGTGTTCTCCTGAAGAATCTTTAAGGGTGTATGTGATGGGAATGGTTTTTTGAATGCCATCGACGACGAAGACTTCCTCAGTCCAGTCAGGAGATGATTTTGTGATAAAATTCGCTTCCATGATCTGCCCAGAGTTTATGGGGCTTTCGTTTCCAGTAACTTTTTTAAATGCCTCCACGATAGAAGCTCCGTTTTAGTTTTTGAGAGGGATGACCCAAGCGTATTTACTAGACATCGATGACTGTCATGAAATAATAAAAACGATCATTGTACGCGCTGTAATCTCTCATATCTACGAGATCTGCAGACCATATCTCGTCTACATCTACTGCGGTGACTCTGCGTCGTGGAAAATGCTTGCGTGCCGGTTTATGCAGTTCTTTTGCAAGATCAGCTGACGCGTCTGGAATACTGATTTTAGGCATACCAGGTATGCTTCATTCACCCACATCTGTAATACCGATTCCTAACTTATGTTTGGCTCCGATGATGCCATATTATGAGATTTCGGTCGACACGTTCTCTTACATTGTTGGGCTTGGGTTCTTTTAGGACCCTCAGCATGACTCGATCGCATCCCGCTTTGTCGTCGGGATGATCTCTGTAACAGATATCGTGGTACATCGCGATGGCATTAACACCATTGTAGGGTTCCTGACCTGGGAGGGGCTGATCGTTTTCATCCAGATGTTGATCTAATGGGTTCCACGGCCCTGTGTACTTATGTCCTAGCAACGTCCATCCGCCTCGAGGTCTGGTAAGTTTTGCGATGAAGGCATGGAAATCCATGGCTCCCCCGAGAATTTGTCGATGTCCACATCCTTTACATTCTCCTACTCACAGATTTCTTTCCACGTGGAAATCCTCGCAGCTCGTGTCGAACTCACAATATCTACAATGATACATGTTTTATAAAAATTACTCTTCATTTCAGTAGTCTCAGGCTGCTTGATGAAATGTGATTTTTTTGAACACACACAGCAAACCTGGACTGGATCATGAGACTTTTATTTTTGGTAACCACCTTGATGGGGTTCACACTCTCCGTCTTGACTTTACACTTGAGGCACCACGAGTCCATGATACTATATACATTATACTGAGAGATTTAAAAGTATGTCGGCGAGGGATTTTCCTATGCGTCAGTTTTGTATGTAATCCACCCAATACCATCCACAGGTGCTATCATTGACGTTTTGAAGCGGTAAGGAGTTTTTGACAGCTTCTTTATGTGCCAAGCGGAGATAGAGTGTGACCTCATCAGGAAGAGGTAAACCAAAGGAATCAAAATACTCTACTTCGTCGGAATGAGGATCGTTGACCAGAGCGACCCAGTGAGTCCCTTGTCCATCGTAATAATTTTGGAGATTGACGACGCATCTTTCGTGGGGGTGGATATGTTCGGGAATTGATCTTTGAAGAAGATGCCTCTGAAGATAGGAGAGGCTAAGAGATGTTCGAGATCGAAGTTGCTTAAGATCTTTTTTCTCGTGCCTTTGCCGCGTGTGGTGCCTGGCAGTTGGAGTCCTTTGCCGATGTCGAGCAATCCTTCAGTAAGGTTCATGCGAGTCCAGCGAGAAGAGGACCGATAAATCCTTGTTTGATTATGTGCGTCGCATATAATTTCAGCACGAGTCCTTTTGAGCGGCCTTATGTTTAGCAACGGCGTTGACCTGGCATTGGGTCAGCATGAGTCGATCGGAACCGACGAGGTCTGAGGCTTTGAGTCTTAGGGAGGCAGGTCTTTTATGGATGGCCGCCACAGCAATATGAAATGCTATTATTATATTTTTGGTCGTTTTGATTTAGTATTTCGATACACTGTGGAGGAGGGCATGATGGTTCCTCTTTTTCCACGCACACCGTTTCCCACGATTGCCTTTTGAGTAGCTCCGGTGAGGGCTCCCGAAGCTGCATTCATTCCTAACGGGGCCAGGACGTTAATGAATAACTTGATGACCATGGTTTTGAGGAAGAAAACGATGACAGTGGCTATAGAGCCTCTATCCATTGATTTCTTCGACGGTCTGATTGTTCAGTTGATATTGGGCTGACTTTAATAACGACCATCTGCTATTTTGGAGCGTGCTATGCATTTTCAATTCTTGGCACTGATAATGAACCTGCTTTGGTGACACTGTTCACTTTTCTATAGTCATTACACATATGGAGTGCATTATCCGGTTTCCGCACAAGCATATGCGATGAACTCCAGTTACTTTTACAATGATCCAATGAAATCATTCTTTGCCAAATACTGAATTCGTTTTTCAAACATTCCTGTTTGAAAGGATTCATCCTGTAATGATGTTGTCTTACAGCTGTAGAATCTACAATTTCAAAGTCATGGTAGACTTAATTTGTTCGTGTTGGAACATCTTGAAGTAAGTTGCTCATATTCAAATACGAGTTGTTTTAGTTCACTCTTTTGTTGTGGCTGTAGATATGAAAATTTCGGGTCCAGATTGGTTAAGTATGTCTGAATTCCGAAGATAGGTCAAACCATGGTCACTACAGTCAGATTGCATGGCATCGTTTATATCCACACTGTGTGGGACAGATACAATTAAATTAATTGAATAGTTGACAGGGCTATCTCTATCAACATACTTCTTTCACGTATTCGCATGACCAACTTCTTTTTTTTTAATCCTCTCAGGAGTGTTAATGATACAAATTAAGTCATTTACTTTGTTTTCAATTGCATAAGGACATAAATCGTATCCTGAAGAGGATTTTGAGGTAGTGACAAGAGAGCCAGAACTGTATCACCGGGCTGAAAACTCAGTCCTTTATTGTTCGGTCATACTTTAACTTCATTGGTGACTGAGTAGAGTTAAGATTATTTCTCGCTACGTCGCAAGCCTTTGACAACATATATAAACTGATTCACTAACAGCAAACAACAGTCAATGAAACGTCTCATTCCGATTTTTCCGGTATCAAAGCTATCTGACCGAATCATATTCGCTACAGTTTGATAATATCATTCAAGAAACATTGACTTTCAGTGCGATAGGCAGAAAACTAAAACTGTTGGGTGCCTTAGTTATACATAATTTGTTGGAAATTCTAGACATTAAATTTGACCCTGGGACAGAATGGATAGATTTGGGAAGGCCAAAACGCGTGAAAAACTTCATCAAAGCTTTTACTATGGGTTTCGTTTTAAGATTCCTCAAAGGAATTGCCTCAAGAGATCTTGTGGACTTACACAATGTCCTCCGAAATTATAGGATGCCTGATTTGGTCTTAGGTAAGGAACGAACACACAAACACTATTCTGCTAAATGGATCGTACAAATACAAGAATATGGATATAGAAACGTTCGAAATGAATGGTTCGTAATTCTCCATAATAAAATCAGAATGTGGTTTATTAGACCCAACAAATGTATTGCTTTTAATACCAAACCTTGAAAATTACCTCTTAGAAATAAGAGCATCTGGAACAACACTGGCTGTAAGCTGTAGCTTAATTAGCGATCTGTAGCAATAAGAAATGACCCTTTCTTATGATGACAAGTGTTCTTAGATCTCTGATCGAAAGTTTGGTTCCTAAAAGATTGCGATTTAGAAGTAGTCGAACGAGACTTGGATGATACTTATAAAGTGTTGAGATGAAGATCTCCTGACATGAAAGTTTTAGGTCAAGGAATAGTGATCAGTTGTGCGAGTATCATTTTCTACCTTTCGGTCATCAATGCAGGTATTGACATCGTTATAAATGTAAGTTTTGAACTCTTCAATTGTCTGAGGTTAACGTAATCTTTATTAAACACCATAGCTAAGTACAACCTATCAAATAGTTGTTCCTTGTCACAAGCAAATTCAACATGCGTTTGTCCAGTTTCTTTCCTCCAATTCCTTAATCTACGTCGATATCCCTCAGGTAACAACTCATAATCCTTCACGATATATCAATAAACCACATTATAATCAGCACTTTATTGTAACGAGAGTGAAGTGTAGAATTCACAAAATTTATCAGCAAGTCCGATACTCTCATGGCCGTTTCAAGTGTTTAGCAAACGTTTTCAAAATGAGGAAAATATTAATGTCCTTCTTTTTCTTTCAAAGGGGTTACTACCCCGGAAACAGCAAAACATGAACTTGTGTAGAAAGAAAGGAGTGTATTTCGACTGCCAGTTTTAATTCTTTTAATTTCAGTTGCTTTTCTTTCTTTCTTTCTCTCTCTCTCTCTCTCTCTCACTGTATCTTCATGCTTCTATCTTTTGTTTTTGATTGTTTTATTTCCATCATTTTCGTCTGAAGCCAAGGCTTTTGTATCTGTATTTCCATTTCGACTTTTAACTGTAATTCTTTTAACTTATTATGACAAGCAGTAAAAGACATAATAATCAAATCCAAAGCATTGTTTTATCGAAAATATTCTTTTCGACAAAATACTGAACCAAACAATTATTGTATCTTCATTCGCTCAAGACACATTCGCTTCAGAAAGATCGTATTGTCTGGCAAGTTCAAGTAACTCGTCCTTTTTAAAAGATTCTAACCCTTCCTGGGTACGATTTGGAACAAAGTTATCCACTTTAGATGACATTCTGAAAGCTTGCTGGTTTCACGAAAGATTTCTTAAATATGTGAAATTCAAATCTTTACCAGGGACAACGAAAATATATACATAACAGTAATCTGCTAAAGTTTGTTTAGGATATATATCCTGTACAAACGTATAAGCGGAAAAACAAATTGCTTGTTCAAGTTATCAGGAATGCGAACTCTGACACACATACCTCGCTTCCATGTTATAAATAAACCACCATGATATATATATATATATATATATATATATATATATATATACTATATATAACATATACTACTATATATATATATATATATATATATATATATATATATATATATATATATATATATATATATAAACAACTCCATGGCCTTAAACTAACTGTCAGACACAAATGAATAACAAGTTTTGTAAAGTTCTAAATTAATTTAATACAAAGTGAAAATTTAAAAGAAACTTAGTGTTGTGTATCTCAAATAGTTCCAAAGGTTCAATCACAAGTCCAAAAGTACAGAGCAATCCAAATGAATTATCAGTGGTTTTAGAACGAATTCCAATGTTGAATGTGCTGATATTTCTTTAGGCTTAAAATTACCAATAGCTCAACAGTCTTGATCACAATGCTAAAAATTCTGAATATCCTTGAATAAATTCACAATAATTCCAAAATATTTATTTAGTCCTAAATCAATTAACACTTTCCAAAGAATAATTTCAATAGGTAAATGGCCTCATATTGAAAACAGCTTAATAACTGATTCCGCCAGACAGATGTAAAAATTAGGAATGAAGATTTTGTTTACAATTTCAAGTTTGTGTAAAAGCTGACACCATAAGAGAACCAGGATAGGGTAATTTTCCCCATCAAAATGGTACACAAATTGCGTATAGAACATTCTTAATTTCTACAAAAAAGACGTAGACCATGAATTCAATATCAGTAACGAATCTATATATAACTTACAAACAACATGCGATGATTTGAATAGTCACGTTCGCTTATACCCTGGATTTTGGACAAATATATAT
>JAECUM010041436.1:0-16538 GCA_016617855.1 Megalonaias nervosa
GTTTACAGCTCGCTCGCTATGTTTACTAACATCAAAATAAAATATCGGATAAAGTGTACGAAATTCCTCTACTGATATCTGAGATCCATCTCCAACATCTTGATATTTTTGCAGCGCGTCGAGCAAATACATGTACGGTCTAGTAATATTTTTATTAGCGTCATCTGCAAAATTGCATTCTATCGCTCGTTCTGGGTATTGCTTTGAATTTATTCTAGTGTATATTCGTCTAACATCAGCGCTATTAAATATCGCATTATTTTGTTGTTGGTTGTTACATCGAGCTTGTCTCTGAAATACAACAAATAATTGCCGTGGTTTTTGTTCACTTGGTGTCGTTGTAACTCGCCATGTGTAGTTGGTGGTATTTGGAACTGCTGTTTGATATATTCTATGTTGCTGAAAATAAATTCTGTTTGTGTGTTTTTGCAGCATATCATTTAATTCCACCATTTTGGTGATGGACGGAGTTATTCTTGGCATCCATAATGCAAGTTAGTTTATGACAAATTGTGCATTATTTCCACCAGATCTAAACAGGCAGTCGTTTTGATCTGATCGATCTAAAATAAGCGTATGTTTAACTCCACGAAATACCTTATTATAGTCCCTGCAAAAGCCAAATATTGTACTTAGTGGCAGCATCATTGTAATTTGACGTGATTCTGCTGCAAGTGCTTTTCTCTCAATATAACCCTCATTAAAATGTTTATTTCTTCTGTTACGAGAAATTACTTCATTAACATGCTCTAACATTACAGTGCCGTCTGCAGCTGCATTTACTTGATTTAAGCCAAGATTATTATAAGCAGCATTAAGTGAAATTCTTGTAGCGTCTGCATTAGCATCTGCAGCTGGTGCGTCTATACCTAGCATAGCAGCATTAGCAATAAGAAAATCTCTTACATTTACAGCATTTGCAGCAGCATCAACTCCAGCAGCTATAGTAGGTGTTAATCCTGATAAAATTTCAACTGATGCAACAATACCTGCATCACCAATTCCAGTATCTTTAAACCACATCATATTAGTTGCAGTTGATTTGGAGTAATCATCGGAAAACGAAATAATATTTAAAATTGTACTTGCAACTTGTAAGTGATCTGAAATATTTTCAACAGTTTGATTGGCCAGCTGATATCGAGCACTTTTAAATAAACACCAACCGTCATTTATAAGAGCTACTTCTGTTCCAGCTGCAATTTCGGCAGGTGCGGCAGGTGCTGTCATAATCTGGCCGCGAACTTCCAACATTGCTTTATGAGGAAGTAAAAATACGTCCTCGTCTCGAGTATGAAATGTTCTGGAGCCAGCCTTATTAGGTTCGTTAGAATTTTCATCAAGATATTCAACGTATTCGAATTCTGTTACTGTGTCGTTTGTGTCATAATTTTCTGCTAAATCGTGATAATTTTTTACAGACATTTTTTTATTTATTAGGTTATACAAAATTATTTCGGTGTTGTTACTTTAGATATTAATTTTTGTATAATTTGTTCTCCTCGTGGCGATAGAAGATTTTTTGTCGTTGTTATCATTGCTCGTTGAGTTTCTTTTGTTGGTGCGACTTCTGAAATAGCTTGTTTGATTGTCGGTATACCACGTTGTGGATCGCCTTTTATTTTATCAGCTATTTTTTGTCCCACGGCAGTTCCAGCAGCAGATGCAGCTCCAGTTGCAAAAGCTTTTGATGCGTCAAGTGCAATTGGTGCAACTTTATGAGCTATTCCTGGAACATTTTCTATAATTTTAGCAAATATATTTCCCAAAAATCCTCCTACTATTTTTCTTCGATAAACTTTTTTTCTCTGTTTCATTATATCTGAGGTTGCATAATTTTACTTCCAAATCTTTCAGAAAATATGTTTACTGTTCTCGTAAGTGTAAATAATAAGTAACAATTTCATTATTAAGATCTAACTGTCTTCCAGATTGATCTGTCAATTGCATATTTACTTCTGTTATTTGATTTTCAATGTTTAACTGATAATAAATAACTTGACGTGGACTAATTTGCATAAGAGATCCTGGTGGAACTTCTGGTGAAAAACTGTATATCGTTTGTCCTTTACTACCTTTAGCTGAATAAGATCCAGATGCAATAGAGCAATTTACCAATATTGAGTTTACTTCAGTTATATTTACTAGCAGTTGGCCGTCATACGTTTCGGGATTATCACGATTAAGAGCAGGATATATATAATTATAAAATCCTATCAGTGGTGCGATACTTGTTTGCGATGCAAGACTAACTGTTATATCTTTTAATTTCATTCTTGCGCGTAACGTATTATAATTTGGTGTAAGCTCAAAATTATCAGCTATACCTTTATTTTTTGTTATAAGTTCTTTTATTATTTTATTTAGATCAGTGACATTATAAGCTCCTTGTGGAATTTTAATTGTTTTCCACGCGACAAATGGTGGAGTACGTATAGGAACAGTAAATACAAATTCATCGTTAATTCCAGTTTTTACATTAGCCATAGCATGCCAACAAGTGCAGGAAATTAGTCCAATTTCATATTGTTTCTAACGATCTAGTTCTATTGGCGGAATATAATTTACTGAAAAATTTGCGCTATCTTTATCAGATCGACTAGAGTCTAGTAATAATGTTGCTGACATTTTTTATATAAAATTGTTACACAAATTTATAAAATTAAATCGCCGCGATTAAATCAAATCGTGATGTAAAGTTCCGTATTCGTCAGATGTTAATAAATTTTTTGATCTCAAATTATCAAGTATGTCAATAATTTCATTGTCAATTTCAGCACCAACATTTCCAGCTTCTTTTGATGATATCAATAGCATTAATCTGCCTATCATTTCAGTAACTGATGAAAATATTCTAGCTCCAGTTCCTGTTTTTTTTTTTTCCAGCTAACCTTCTATCAAGTTCTTTATAATCATCAACCAATCGACTTAATTCATTTTGTCTTTCAATAGGATCCATATCCCTTGGAACAACTTTATCAGCTTTCATACGTTCTTCATCTAGATATTTTGCTTCGGTAATTAAATTATGTTTAACATCTTTGTATCGGCCTTCTTTTATTCTACTAATAACTTTGATATAAAGATCAGCAATAATCCAATGTCGATATTTGCTAATACTGTTCTGGTAGTTTTCATTTTCTAGTTTTACATCGTCAAGATGTACCTTACTTTCTTCTTTTATTTTTTTTAGCTCTTCAATTTTTTCTTCGGATTTGTAATCATCTTTTATAGCCTCTCGTACTCTCACAGCTTTAAAATCATATTCTTCATTAAAATTTTTATACTCATCATCTGTTATTTTTCTATTTATATTTTCTAAATTAATGTCAAATCTTTCTTTGTCTTGAACATCTAATCCATGTTCTTTTCTTCATGCTTCTTTTTTTAGCTTTTTCTTCTTCTCTCTCTCTTCTAAGTTCTTCTTGTTCTAACCTTCTAATCTTTCATTTTCTAGTTTTACATCTTTGAGATGTATCTTATTTTCTTCTTTAATTTTTTCTACCTCTTCAATTTTTTCTTCGGATTTGTAATCATCTCTTTTAACATCTCGTACTCTCACAGTTTTAAAATTATAATTTTTATTAAAATTTTTATACTCATGATTTCTTATTCTGTCATTTATATTTTCTAAAGCAAAGTCAAATAATTCTTTTTCTTGAATATCTAATCCATGTTCTTTTCTAAATTCCTCTTTTTTAGCTTTTTATTCAGCAAAAATATCCTCTAACATTTCTTCTGATTTTTTCATTTTTTGTTCTAACCTTCTTTCAATCGGTCCAACTACTGCTTCTTCTGCTAATCTTCGTTGAAGCTCTAGTGGATTGTTCAACAACCTTCTTAGTTCAGCTTGTCTTGCAGCAGGATCAGCGATATTTGCTACAAGTGCCTCAGCTAATCTTTTTTTTTCTCCACGTCAGATCTAGTAGTAATTCCTCTAGTCGTTGCTTCTTGATGTTCTTTAACTAGTCCGAGTAAACCTTTTTCCTGTAGTCGCTTAAGTTCTTCTTCTGATAATGGTTTAGTTTCAGGTTGTTTTCCAAGTAAAGCTTCAGTAACTGGCTTGAAAACGGATGCTGCTGTTTCTGCTGCAACCACTTGGCCACGTCGTGCTTGCTGTACTTGCTGCTTAAATTTTGCCTGAGATTGCGCAAGTTTTTTTTTAGATTTTCTATATGTTTTCTGTACTTTGCTTGTCTTTCCATTAATTATATACTATTTTGTATAAAAATTACTGTAGATATTTTTCAATACAACAGCGAAACATTTTACTCGTATCATTTGTTAGTTTATCAAACAAAAAAAAGTCGTATTTATTTGCCGTTGCTTTATGATATAATTCAATAAATTTATCTTTTGTTCCATCGCCACATTGCTCGTTCGCGATATTTCTAACGTCAACATTGTCAAGTCCTGGAAATAATATAAAACAACCAGTATTTCGCCTAATAAATCTGTCAACATTATAAAAACCTTGGGAGAGATAAACAGAATTACATTTTTTATTTCGCGACAGTGAAAAATATGATCTTATTTTATTCATTTCTTCGTTGTTTAGCGGAATATCATCAAAAACAACTATCATTTGTGTTCGGACGAATCAAGTTGATTAACTGGAATGAGTTCTTCTGGTTGTTTGATAATAAAAAAATCTTCGCCAGCTTCAAGATCATCATGAAGTTTGTCATTATGATTGTTAAGTAGCTCGTATTTATCTTGCTGCGGGTTAATCGTGTAAATATAAACGCGATCGTAATTAAAATTATCTCCTAGAAGTAAATTCATAAGCAAGTTTGTTTTTCCCGATCCAGTTCTTCCAACAATAAGATAATGACAATCTGGAAGTTAATTGTTATGTTTATGTTTCACCAAACGTTCTGTATCAAAATTTAATATCGATGATTTTGTCATTATTGTTATATAATTTTATGCTATATAAAAAATTGTCAGACCATAAATAAATAATGAGCTATTATACAAAATTTGGAACATTAGTAGGAGATTCATCAGCTGAAAGTACAACAATAACAGACCGTAAGGTTGATTTATCAGGCTATCTAAAAAAATCCGGCGACACAATGACGGGAAACCTGTTTATGTCAAATCGACGAGTACTAGAGTTAGAAACAGATTATCTGCCAATAAATGTCGTTAATACACAAGCTGTTAGTTATGCACAACTTAAATTAGTTGACAATAATAAACTAGATAAATCTGGTGGAACTTTAAGCAGTAACTTAGATATGTCAGGAAAAAAAATTATAAATTTAGAGACCAGGTATCCACCAGCAAACTTAAATCAAACTCAAGCGGTAAGTTATTTGCAGTTAAAGTATGTTGATGATAACAAACTTGATAAAATAGGTGGGACAGTTACAGGTAACATCAATATGTCAGGAAAAAAACATTATAGACCTTGGAAACCCAGCTGCAGAATCAGACGCAGCAACAAAAAAATACGTCGATGATCAAGAATCTAAGTACGTTTTAGTCAACGGTGGTATAATGAGAGCATTTCTCAACATGAACAATAATGGTATTAATAATCTTAGAACACCAGAAACAGATTTTGACGCAGCAACGAAGAAATATGTAGACGATAAGGAAATTCCTATGACAACTTCGTTAGCTACAATTAATAATGAAATGACTACACTAAGTACTAATTTTTCTAATCATTTACAAACGTTCTTAAATTTTCGTAGAAATATAAACAAATCTATCAATGAATTGTTTGGAAGTTCAGCGGTTGTAGATATTAAACTCGCTGACATTAATATAAAACTAAACGATATTATCAACGGAATTCCTAATATCATTGAAAAAACGAATCTGATTAAAATTCCTCACAAGCAGATCATCAATGTGGTATACACAGTAGCATCAGGATCAGCAACACCGCAAAATAACACTATCAAACATACCGCAGAAGTCACTGGTGTATATAGGCTGTCCATATTTAGCGGTGCAAAATTTAGCATATTTACCACATATCTATGGCGTCATTCAATCGATAGTTTTTCTGGAATTGTATCATTGGTGTTAAATAAAGATGTCGAGGAGATATTTGTACTGGAACCATCTGATAAAAAAATAACCGCAATGTCTTACTGGTGGTGTCTGGAATTTGTCGCTGAAACACCTCGATTGAGTTAATTATAATAAATCAAACCCAGGGATTGGCACTATTGTATAAAATATGTAAACAA
This sequence comes from Megalonaias nervosa, assembly GCA_016617855.1. Lineage (NCBI taxonomy): Eukaryota > Metazoa > Mollusca > Bivalvia > Unionida > Unionidae > Megalonaias > Megalonaias nervosa. Next base: position 6,210 of record JAECUM010041436.1, read on the forward strand.
ATATTATACAATGAAAAAAAAATATAGTTGATTTTAATCATATTTCAGAAAAAATTCCAAAACAAGATGTGGACGCTCTAATGCAATATTATAAATATTATCATAAAAAACTTTGGTGTGTAAAAAAATGTTACAAATATTATAACAGAATACTTCGAATGATATCATATTTGCCACTGTTAATGACTAGCTCCGGTATAATTTCAAGTGGCGCATCATTAAATCCGTTTTTGTTAATAATATCTGGTGTCGGTGTTTCTCTTGCAACAGCGTGTAAAAAATTGAACCTCGTCTTGCGACTAAAAAAAATGCTTGTAAAACAGCAAGTATCACCTATAAAAAAATTATTTGATCAAATACGATCTTATTTGCGGGGTATAAAATATGATATGGACGATTTAATACGCGAGTTCCGTATTATTGACAGTATGTTAACAGATATTCTGCCAATGAGAGTCAGTAGATATGAAAAAGATTATCATAAAATATGGGTTACAACAGTAGATGTTTAATTTTGTATAGCTTTAGCAATATCAACCATATTGTCAATAAATGTCATCCCATCATCTGCCCAACCCGCTATTCTCATATCATTTTCAGTCGCGAATAACCACACCGACCCATATTTTGGTGATATATGATATCCAACTTTTTTAATACAATCGCTTATTATTTTATTTTCTATACCAGTATAACTTGAGGCTGCTCTAATCGAATCAAATCTCTTACAAAATTTATTTGTCAGATCAAATCCAACATGTCGGGTTGACGTTGACGGATATCCCATATTATATATAATATTTCATTTGTTTAATATGAAATTTTGTCTAAACTATAAAAATAATAACATTATTTTGCTGATAAGTATAAGAGACTGTAATAGTAGTATAGGTAGTTGAGTTGTTCCTCTCTCAGGAAACCCTCCTACCCCCAAAACAAATTTTGTCAGAAATATGAAAGTCATCATTTTGAGCTAAAAAAGGCTGCTGACAAAATGTTAACGTATCACGTTTTGGAGGGGTAGGGGGTTTCCTGAGAGAGGAACCTCAACTACCTATACTATTATGTGCCCCACTTCACGCTGGCAGGGTAATACTCCAGTCGAGATTCAGCCTTCGGAAGGTTTTGCACGAGTCAGGTATGCGTTTTAGATACTCAGTCAAGAAAATTTCACATCTCTTCGATTTGTTCTATGCGAGGAAAGTCACTCTGCACTTGTGGGTTTTTGATGTTGTTTCGTTTGTGCATGGAGTTTTCATTCCACTAGATACTGCCAAGTATGACAAGCATGATGACTGATACAACGTTTTAAGTCAGTATGTGAGATCTTCGGTCGGAAACGGGTGAATGCAGGTCAGCTTGGTCTGATTTATCTGCCCTTTCATTACCCTTTCTGTTACCACGTTTCTGTAATATCTGAGATAATGACAGGCAATTTGATTAAAATCAGATCTCAGCTGTCCTACTTGAAGATCTGATGACGACCGATTAGGGGTCATGTTCTGGTGATCTTTTTTAGCCAATGGAAATGCAGCTTTCAAAAATCTGAAAGTAAATCAAGTCGTTCGGTACACATTCATGCTCTTCATCCTCAGTACTCTGTCTGCAAAGGAGAAGATATTAGATTTCATCTGATTGGTTGATAAAGTTAGCGATTATGGTAATAGCATAGGTCACCAGAACATGAGTTACATGACCCCTAAACGGTCGCTGTTAGATCTTCATGTACAACGGCGGAGATGTGATTTTATTCAGATTGTAATGACGGATTGTTACATTTAAGATTCTGCTAGATTTTCATTGTAGAAAGGGAATCCGGTAATATTGATGCAGCTTTTTTTGGGGGGGGGGTAGGGTTAAACTTGATAAAATTTTTTAGTAAGGCTGTAAATTTCTGCAGGAAAATTGAGGCTTTATTCGGTAACCTGCTCGAGATGGTACCATAGGGTGTTGCAATGGCAGCTCCAATTTTGTCTCCATCATTCGAATCGTGTGTATACAGGGACGTATGGCCATTATAGGATTTCATTGAATTCACCATGATAAAGGAAAGGATTTAAAAAGGATTTTTTGTTTCAAATTCGCAATGGTCAAATATTATTTTGGGAAGTTTTGATAACTACGGTGGGGATTTGGGAAGACGGTAGTTGGCAATATTATCAGCATTGGTATGTATCGTGACAAAGCGGATTGATCCGGTTGTAGTTGTTGTAGGGTTTAACACCATTTTTCAGCACAAGATAGGCTATATATGGCGGCCAGTATAATTGGTGTAGGAAGAACCCTGGAAAACCCCGGGAAGAACCACCGACCCACGAGAAACTACTTGCAGGCTTTCTCACGTACCCACGTTAGCCGAGGCTGAGACTGAATTTTGTTTTTATTGATCGATGGCAGTGACGTGTATCACAGCAAATCGCATCCATGAAAGTTAATTTTCCTCTTGCATATCATATCAATGAGTCATTACCGCATGTGCATTTAGTAAAGAAAAGGAATAAAAACTGCACCTTTGATCGAATAACGAAACTTAGTAGAAAATATTACTAATTTCTCCTACGGACATTTTGCGTTTGCAAAGGGAAAGTTGCGCATTGAATGACGCTTAATATGTCAAATGGTTGTGATGATGCTAGTGCGAATAATAATAATAATAATAATAATAATAATAATAATAATAATAATAATAATGAAACTGCCAATAATAATAATAATAATAATAATAATAATAATAATAATAATAATAACAATAATAATAATAATAATAATAATAATAGTAGTATAGTGGGTTACCGTAGCGACAATGGGAATTAGCATTACAGACCCCCCCTGGGCCAGTATAGCGACAAGAAAGTAGGTCAACACCCTGGGCCAGTATAGCGACAAGAAAGTAGGTCAACACCCTGGGCCTGTATAGCGACAAGAAGTAGGTCAACACCCTGGGCTGTATAGCGACAATGGCAATTTGGTAGAGCGGTGACTAGGAGACTGTGGGTTTGTAGAGCGATAAGCGACAGGTGGCATGACGTCACACTGGTAACAATGTAGCAAAAAGAGAAGTACTGTGACGTCAGGCTACCTGAGAGAGGGCTATAGACAAACACGAATCAAGAGCGTTCGTGTTTCTTTTAGTAGAGGAAGGGTTTTATATATATTCGTTTAGGGGGAGACCAAATGAAAATTAAGATCTTTTCGAGGTATTGGAAGTGGCCCTGAAAAGGGCCGTTGTTTGTTATGTGATGTTAACACTATTCTGTTAACATACAGGACATCGCATAGGTCTTCTTATCTTCCTCAAATTTCTCAAAGTTTGTCTTAAGCTGTGTCTCACTTCTGGTCCGTAGATGAGAGTCCGCTTAAGACAGCCTTGTCTTTCCACATAACATCTTCTTTTCCAAAGAGTGGCCCCGGTGATCCGGATGACAGTCCATTTTGTTTTCACATACATGGGTAAGTCTGTACGGAACAGCATTGAGGATACCAAAGTAGAGGATTCTACGTCGATCAACATCTTCTCTGTGACGAGAACAGGTGAAGGGAATGAAGTGAACCGCGTTTATTTATAGTGGAAGACCGGATCGAAACGGATTGAAAGGGTTCACCAATCCCAACACGCGTTACAAAATTCAGTCACTTCGCGGAGTCTGTCTTCCAATCCGAAGAGAGCTACCTGTGACGTCACATTTCCTATATAGGCACACTAGCGTCTGTGCGCAGTGAATCGATGCGGTAGTGTTTTGTGAAACATGACGGAACCTAAGAAGACAATGAATTGGGGTGCACCGGCTGTGGAGACGAGAAGTAATGGTACAGCAGCAGCTACCAAAGTGAACACAGTGCTACTTCCCGAAGAGGTTGATTTCAACTGGGATTTAGTAGATTTTTTATCTTCTTCCCAAGAATTTGTTCCGGTACCAGTACCTTCGCCACTTTCTCCTTCATTACCACGTGTCGACGATTTTAAACAAAGACAGAGAGAAGAATTGGAGAAATTTTTACAGCAGCAGAAAGAAGCAGAGCAAGCATTTCTTCTTGAACAGAAACAGCGAGAAGAAGAAGAAGAGGCAAGAAGGAAACAACAGGAAGAAGAAGAAGCAGTAGAGAAGAAACAAAGTCTAGGAGAGAAGGAGAACAGCGAAAGTCAAACGGTCACGGTACTCTTGGACATTTTGGCCGAGTTAAGAAGTCTGAAACAAATGTATCAGACTTCTTTATTACGACCCAAGAGAAAAAGACCTTCCCGAGCCAAACAACCTAACCCTGTGACTACACCACAGATACCACCCCTAGTGATATCTACTAAATCATTGACAGGAGCAAGTCCACAAGTAGGCCTTGGCCGTGGCAAAGGCTTAAGACAGTTAAAGCGAATTGATTCTCGTTCCTGAGTTTGTTCTAAGGAAAAAAACAAACACTCAACAGTCCTTTTCAGGGCTACCCAATACTCTCGAAAAGAGTGACTATTCATTTTGCCAAAATCAATTAAAACTCAAAATCCCTTCTTTAACCCTACGATGTACGTGTTGTGAGTGTATGAGTGTAGGTCCTTATTATTTCTAAATAATGAAAACCAAGAGACACTTACGTTTTTCAGTTTGGTCTATTCTGTTACAAATTTTTTACAATTCAATATCACAACATAACACAACACAACACTTTTTAAAAAAGTTCATAGATTTCTTCTGTCTCTTTTTTCTTTCACTCTCTCTGTTTTTTCAATTTCTTCACTTTTACACTTTTTTCCTCTTCTTCCTCTTCTTCTTCCTCACATTTTTCTCGTCTTCTTTTCTTTTCTGTCTTCTCTTTCTGAACGTGTCTGGGTTCTTCTTTTGTCAAGGTTACCTCTGTTTCTTCTTCCTCCTTCTCCTGCTCCTGTTGTTTCTTAGGGCACTCTGAAGACCAATGTCCTTTCTCTTGACAATGATAACAGGTATCTTGACTTTTGTTTCTTTTGACACTGGCCTTGCTTCTTTGACGGTCTGGACATTCTGTAGCCCAATGCCCTTTCTTTTGACAGATATAGCAAGTATCTTGACTTTTATCTCGAAAGGAAGGAGAGTAGTCCGTCGGCTTGTCTGAAGAAAACTTTCTTATCACACCTCGCAATGCTCTAATCAGAAGTTCGATCTGTGTGGGTTCTTCCATTGTGCTGGTCGGCTTGAGAGCGAAATGAATACTGAGAGGGGAGTCACTAGCCCTTTATATATGCCCTGGTCTGACATAGATATATAGGGGTTCATGGTGTTTCACAGGTAGTCATTTGACTTTTTGCCGTCAAGATGAAACGATCGCATCATTTCGAAAAGAAAGAAGAAGAAGAAAGTAAGAGGCAGAAACGTGATTTATCGCCTCGCACAGTAGCTGAAGTCTTGGCACAAATTCATGCCAGCGATTTTGAAGATGAGATGAGTGAACCAGAATCGAAGCCTAAAGAGTCTACACCAAATCAAAGTCCATTACCACCCGTAAACCCTGAAAAGTACTACCATATTCGGGAGACGGACAAACGCTCTTCCAGAAAATTTAGAACCACAGCCTACACGTACGCAGTGAAATTTAAAGATTTCAAGTCTGACGTACCCTTGGAAAAAGCAGAAGGGTTCATCACCGATGTGTGGGATTCTTTGTTAACCACACTAAAACGGCAATGTCGAGCCAAAGAAGACGATCGCTTGAGACTTTCTATTCATCACGACAATTTGAAGTCTCCCGTTTGGATCGAGTTTAGCAGCCCAGCAGAATTGACATCTTCCAAAGTCATCGACAAGATTCAACACGTGCAACAATCCAACGACAAGTTTCACATCACCGACGGAAAAGCGACACTGTACATGACCCACGTGTCTCTTCCCCAAGGGACAGGTAAAAAAAAGTTGATGTTGGTAGACAACTTGCGTAACCTCAAGCGTAGTCTCGTCCAAATTAACAATCCAAAAGACAAGATGTGTTTAGCCCGTGCCATCGTGGTGGGACAAACGTATGCCAACAAGAACGATACGGTAGAATGGAAAAGAGCCTGGAAAACTATTCAACGATCGGACCGAGGCAAACAACGAAAAGAAGCAGAACTCCTGTTACAGCAAGCGGGGTTAGCTAAAGACACACCCTGTGGCATTCCTGAAATGCAAAAGTTGCAAGACGTCTTGGCTCCACGTTACACCTTGAAAGTTCACCCTCAAGAAGTGCGCGGACCTCTGTTGTTTCGAGGTCAAGATTTTAAAGACGGAAAATACATTCACGTCTATCATCACGATGAACATTTTGATGCCATTACCAGTATCACTGCATTCCTGTCATACACTTATTACTGTGAGAAATGTGACTATGGCTATAACAATCGAGAGCAACACAAGCATTGTGGATCGAAATGCTCAGGATGTTTAGCTTCTACACCCTGTCTGGACGAAGGACAAGAACGAGTGCATTGCTCTGTTTGTCAGCGCACGTTTGTCAGTCCTGCCTGTTACCAACAACACCTAAAGACGCAAGGTTCACAGCAGAAATGTGCTTGTCAGCTCTTGAGATTGTGCCCTACTTGTGGACAAGGCATACGTACCAACAATGCCAAGGCGCACGTCTGTTCAGGAAAGAAGCGATGTCACATTTGTCGCCAAACCGTGGACTTGGAACACCAATGCTACATTCAAAAATACCATTCCAAACATGAAGAAGAAGAAGAGAATGACCAGAAGAAGAAAGGGAATTTCATCTTTTTCGATTTCGAATGCATGCAAGAGACTGGCATTCACATTCCTAATTTCTGCGTGGCTCACCGAGCGTGCGAGAAGTGCATCCAAGAGCCTATCTTGACTCATTGCCCTTACTGCAGCAAGATTCCTGGAGGACGTGAAAAAATCTTTCGGGGATCGAACACACTGGCCGATTTTGCCCAATGGATCTTAAACCCTATCGACGAGACGTGGAGCCAAGAAGATATCGAACGTTACGGAGATTGTCATCGCCATGCCACGGTGATGGCTCACAATTTCTCGGGATACGATGGACAATTTCTGTTGAGATACTATACGGAACAAAGTACCGAACGTCCGAAAGTCACTTTGAACGGAGTCAAAATCATTTCCATGCAAGTGGGACAAGTACAGTTTAAAGATTCAATGAGTTACTTGGCTATGCCTTTGAGCCGCATGCCTAAAACGTTTGGCATGACAGAAATGGCCAAAGGCTATTTTCCACACTTTTTCAATACCGAAGCCAATCAACACGCCGTTCTACCCCATTTGCCTGAGGCTCACTACTACGACCCCGACAACATGCGTACCGAACAACGAGAAGCTTTCTACGCATGGTACCAGATTCACGCTTCGGACCCTTTTGACTTTCAAGAAGAAATGTTAAAATATTGTCGTTCCGACGTAGACATTTTACGTCGCTGCTGTGGAAAATTTCGAGAACTGTTCATGGAACACGGAGGGATCGATCCTTTGAAAGAAGCTTGTACCATTGCCAAAGCGTGTTCCTTAGTGTATCGTCAACGATTCATGCCCGAAAACACCCTAGCTGTCATCAGTCCTCAAACGACCAATTTTGTCAAACGTCAATACTCGGTCAAAGCCCTACGTTGGTTACATTACTTGTGTGAGAAGGAAGACAAATGGATCCAACATGCTCGCAACGGAGGAGGCGAAAAGACCATCGGAAGGTATTCGGTAGACGGCTGGGACTTAGAAAACCCCAAGATTGTGTACGAGTTTAACGGGTGCTTATTTCACGGATGTCCCATCTGCTACCCTCAACGTGACACTAAAACCCAGTTTTTACAACAGACCATGGAAGACTTGTACCAGGCCACTTGTCAGCGACGCTTGAAGTTAGAAGAGCAAGGATACCAAGTAGTGGAAATGTGGGAACACGAGTACGATCAGCGATTGAAAACCGATCCCGAGTTTAAGCGCATCGTGGAAAGTTACAAGCTGGTGGACCCTCTGAACCCGCGGGACAGTTTGTACGGAGGACGGACGAATGCCACCTGTTTGCTGTACCAAGTCGACGAGGAGAAAGGAGAAGAAATCAAATACTTGGACGTGTGTTCTCTGTATCCGTACGTGTGCAAATATTGTCACTTTCCCGCAGGGCACCCACAATTGCTGACGGAACACATCGACGTGGACAATATTCGACAATACGAAGGATTGATCAAGTGTAAAGTCTTGCCTCCCACGAACTTGTACCATCCCGTTTTACCACATCATTGCCAAGGAAAACTGATGTTTCCCTTGTGTCGTACTTGTGCTGAAACGTGCAACCAAGACCACCCTTGTCAGCACACTCAGGAAGAACGAGCCTTGACGGGAACGTGGGTCAGCGTGGAATTGTTTAAAGCTCTGGACTTGGGATACCAACTGTTAGAAGTGTACGAAATTTACCACTTTCCCAAGACAGAAAAATACCACAAGGGCGACGATTCTCAAAAAGGCATTTTTGCAGACTACGTGAATGCCTTTTTGAAACTGAAACAAGAAGCTAGCGGATATCCTTCCTGGTGTCACACTCCCGACGACCAAACAAAGTTCAAAGAGAAATACTGGAAGCAGGAAGGCATCACTTTAGACCACATCGAGAAAAACGAAGGAAGGCGATCGTTTGCCAAAGTGATGTTGAATTGTTTGTGGGGCAAAATGGCACAACGACCGTGTTTACCCAAGACGGAGTATTTGACAGAACCTTTCCGATACTTGCAGATGATTCACGACAAAACCAAATACATGAAACACGTGGACGTTGTTCGTGAGGACTTGCTCTTAATCAATTACGAAGAAGAACTGGACTTTGTAGAAGCCGACGAATTTGGAAATGTCATCATTGCGGCCTACGTGACAGCCCATGCTCGCTTAAAACTGTACGAAGCTTTAGAACTATTAGGAGATCGTGTGCTGTATTTTGACACGGACAGTTGCATCTACATTGATCGCCTGGGTCAGCCTCACCCTGTCATCGAAGGAGACCGTTTAGGAGCCTGGACGGACGAGCATCCCGACCACAAGATTCTCAGTTTCGCAAGTGGCGGTCCCAAAAATTACGGCTACGAATACCGGAACAATCAAGGAGATGTGCACACGGAGTGTAAAGTGAAAGGATTGACTCTTAATTATCGCACCAGTCGAGTAGTGAACTTTAGCATATTGAAAGAAGCCTTGCAGTCTGGACAGGATCGAAACTTTAAAGTGACCACCCACGAACCGCACAAGATTGTACGTTTACCCACACACCAAATCGTCAGTCGCCCCTTGGAAAAAGTTTATCAAATCGTGTACCAGAAGCGAGTTCGGCTTCCCAATCACTTCACTTTACCGTACGGTCATGCCGATATTGGTCAGCATATAAAAGGGACAACGTTCAAGGTCGATAGTTCATTGTGACTACCATTGCTAAGCGAGAAAGATGAATCCATTCACACAGCAAGTATCCAGTAAGAGTACACTCAAGTACGATGCTGTGCCTTGCGATGATAGGGATGCCGTACGCTATGACCTTAGTGATTCAGTACCACATCATCATGGGAACTTTGCTATAACTACTACTTCTACTACCATGCCTACCATGGAAAGTGATGCTGTACGTGTCAAACCTGACGGATGTGAAAGCGATACCACTCGTTATCGCACACCTTTTCACTTTACTGGTTTTCATGGTGAATGGCCACCTCCACAGGAAACCAAGCGACTACCACCCTACGGATGTCATGTAAAACTGAGCAAACTCCTAAGGATTTCACCGTACCCTCATCGAAATGAACCTGTGAAAGACGAATATTCGTTCCCTGTGCGTTTGCCAGAATGCTGTGATTTTGAAAGTCGATTGCAAACCTTCCAAGGAAAATGGCCAAAATATCTAGGAGGACCTACCCCCGAAGAATTAGCCAGAGCTGGATTTATCTACTTGGGCGAAGGAGATAAAGTCCAGTGCTTCAGTTGCGGTGTCTCACTTCACCAGTGGGAGAAGAAAGATTGCGCTTACCTGGAACATGCTCGATGGTCTCCAGAGTGTCACTACCTGCCTTTGGTGGGACCTCGTCATTGAAGTGACCCTACCATGTTGTGTAAAAAGCTAGCTACGGAGTTAGGAGTCAAACATTGGACAATCCCTAGACAAGTATTTAAACCCGATGTAAAAAATAATCTTCAAAGATTACCAAACGAATTGCAAGAGAAGATCTACAAGGACATATGGCAGGGACTTGCCAGAGTCAAATCTCAATTAGTGACTGTAGAACATTTGTGTCGAGAAATTCATAAGAGGAAATTGACCAAAGTCAACAAACAAGCCCGATTTATCTGGATCAAGTGTGCGTTCGTTCTACTATTTCGCTTT
>JAECUM010041439.1:0-10106 GCA_016617855.1 Megalonaias nervosa
TTTTTTTATGAGGAAATATCACACCTTAACTTCGTTTCCACATTTGTGTTTTTGATTGAAAAATATATCATTCACATTAATATACGTGGATTTATTTGTTTGTCTGCACACAAAAATAGAATTCGCACTAAAACATCATAAGCTGTGTCTCACTGGTATGTAAGATTGTGTGTTTTATGAAAACAAAATAATAAAATGCCTCTTTTACATTGTGCGTTTGAATGAAAACAACATATTTTACATTACGCTTACTTGTATGTAAAAGTTATATAACACCCACTTTTCATGTTTGATTGTACGGATAAAATCTAATAGCCTGCCTTCTTCCGTACGTGTAACTGTGTTTGTTTGAAAGAAGCGATCTTTATGTATTAATATCATACAGTATCACGCACTTGGATGTTTCATTGTATGTTATTATGAAACCACATCATACCCTTCGCTCCCACTTGCTTTTCCTGTGCAATTGTATGCTGGTCGCATGTTCAGTTGTGTGCTGGTCTGACAAATATTGTGCCCTACCCATTTTTGTATGTCTATTTTTGTTTGAATGCAGAAAGAAGATTAGAAACAAATATATTAACATTCTTATTTTGTATCTATAATTATGATTTTGATTGAAACTGATAAATAGAACGAAGAAAATATAATTCTCTACCTTCCGTTGTATTTATAATTTTATGTTTGTGTGAATTGTGCGCTTGTATGAAAACAAATATCGTCCAATATCCCTGAATGCACAATTTTGGCCCACTTATCTATGAAAGTGTGTTTGTTGGAAATAATATCTTACCCTTATTGTATGTATAACTGGGATTTGTTTGAACAATTATTGGTATCAACAAAATATTATTCCGCGTCCCTCATTTATGTGTGTATGATTTTATGTTTCCAAGAATAAATCCAACCCTACCCCTCATTTGTATATGTCTGGCAAATTGATTGTTTGCATGAAAAGAATGTCATACCTGATCCCATTTGTATATATGACTGTGTGCTTGTTAGACAAAATACGATACGCGACCCCATTAGTAATCGCGTGTACGTGTAAACATAATGATTGGTATGAAATATATAATACCCTACACCTGGTTTGTGTGTGAGGTTTTCTATAAAAAGTAATTAGTATGGTAATACGATCAAACCAGCCTCCTATTATATGTGCAATTATGTATTTTTTTAAGATATAAATAATATCCTATCTCACCCGACTATTTGAATATGCAATTCCCTTTTGTGTGAGAAAAACAGTATTCATAAGAAACGTATCATATCACTCCTCCTTTTATGTGACATTGTGTGTTTGTTTGAAAAAGTGATTGTCATGAACGAATAATATATCCTACTCCCCGTTTTTTTTTTTAAGTTAGTGTCTGCATGAAAAACATATTTGTTTTTAAAATATAACATCATATTTTTGTATGTGTGATTATATGTTTGTATGAGAAAACAAAGTTTGTGTGATTTTGTGTTTGTGTGAAAACGTGTCATAAGATACATTCGTTTCAATGTCTAACAGTGTGTTTATATGAAAATATCAGTATATCTTTTCCCATTAGTATGTGTGATTGTGCGTGAGTGGTAGCCAATATCATATCATATCCCTTTAATATGTATAATAGTGAGACCGACTGATAAAGGTCATCTGCTTGAAAAATGATCGTATTGTATCCCTCATTTATGTGTCGATGTGAAAAAGTATCATGCACTACCTCAATTTATGTGTTTGATTTTGTATTTGAATGGAAATACTATTATAGGGTATCAACCATTTCTATGTGTAATCGTTTGTTTGCATGAAAATAATGATAATGACTCCCCTACACCCTCATCCCACCATTTACGAGGCGTTATCTTATAGTGGCTTCTGTAACTACTTAGAACATAATCTTGGAGAAAATAATTTTAACTTAAAACGTGCTTTGTATTTTTTTAATTTTGGTTACTTGGATATACTTACATAAAAGTGAATTCCATTACAGGAGAAATATAGAATACGATTATTAAAGTAATGTTCAAAAGGCACAAATTATCAATGATGTATATACATGTTTTGGATCATATGTAACGTTCACTCTGAACGGTGTCTACTGAGGTCAATTGTCACATTATATGCCGGTACATGAGGTACAACACCAATCTTTATATTTACAACTTAATGTGAAGGGCATAGACTCTGATCCGGAGATGTGTTTTCAATACATTCAATGTACGGAAGTTTATGACAGGACATTCGATATAATTATTGAAAACATGATGTTTAAATTCTAGGCATTTATATTGTCATTAGCATTTTGTACATATTTTACAAGTAAACAATAATTTCACGCCCTGTATATTATCGCCATAGTCTATGCTTTGCTGACGTATTGAGCGAGGATAGAGGTAAATCTACCTGTCCGCAACTTGATGTGCATTACAAAAGCATAAATCCTTGATTAATAATCTGAACACTTACCTCTGTAGGGTACTTTCAATAAATGATTCATGAGGTCATCTAAATAAATGTTGTGACGTCCAACCTGAAGGGACAATAAATAAAGAAATAATATTTATATGATATGTACTGGCATTCAGACACAGCAAATATCGATTTGTTAGCATACAATAACGTTTCTGCGTCTGACTGATTCTGGCACTTTGAAAAGTTTTCTTCTGAAAAAAATAAGTAAATGTAAAACAATTTAGTTTGCGAATTCATAAACATAGACTAATTTAATTGAGATGGAAATCTTGATAATAGTTTACAGAAAATGATGTACTATAATTAGTGGGGACTGAGACAATGAAAATAAAATATGCTAGTTTGAATAGATGAAAACTTTTTAAAAATCGCTTAAGATATTTCACTTACAGGAACAAACATAGAAAACACGAACATCGAAAAATTGAAAGAGGGAAGAATCAACTTATTTCGTGTTGCCAAATGTTTTACAATAAAGCTATTTTGGCTTCCAAGTATGCGAATTACAGCAAACGTCCGTAGCAAAGAAGATGAATTAGCATATGACTAAGAAGATCATAATAATGAATGATGATGCACAGCCATAAAAGAACCATACCTCGAACAGAAATGCGAGGACAGCAAGACCATCATGTTTATCCAAAGCTTGACTGAAGTTTACGTACTTTGCACTATAATGTACAATATGCATCTGAAACAGAAATGCAAGTAGCTAGACTACATTCTACATACCTATAATTATTGATCTTGTGGTTCACATTACAAAACACAATATTTATCTGAAAGGTGAAGCACCTACATTCAGTCACGAACATTGATGGTCATCCTATAATCCTGTAAATGTTTCTCTATCTTGGTAAAATTGTTTTACAGATTTGAACTTACTGCCAGGTACGTATAGTATTTAATCTGTGTTTAGCTTTCATCCAACTGCCGGGAGTGCATACATAAATCTTCCGTCACATAATACACTTCCGCTGTCTGCAAATGCATAGGTAGATAAGTGCAAGGTGACCAAGTTCATTCCTTAACACCGAGAACGATTAACCAAAATACACGATCCATCATATATAGTTACACTCAATCACACCCAAACCCTACTTCAATACGCGTTTCATGCTCACACATACCTAATTCGATCTGAACAGTGTGTTTGATATGTAGCAGAAATTTAATTTATCACGTAAATATATTTCCTCTACTTTAATTTACCATGTTTGTAATCAAACAGAACCATATGTCTGTATGAATTCTTTATTTCGAAGTATTATTGCATTTTCCAAGAACTGTTTTCTCAAAAGATTTGTTAGTTCCAGAAACTGGTCACAATTATTTTCAGTATCTGCTTGACAACTAAGTATCTTAGGTCTCTATCTTTTCTAGTTCATAGTGCATAGTGCATACAAACGATTATATCTGTCACTTTCATCCAGTAAAAGAATGGACCATTAAGAATTAAGTCCAATACATACATTGGTTATCAAACTTCGGTATATTTGGGTTGTATCGGGATACATCTGGATCGTTTCTGAAGACCTTTAGAGTATATCTGGGTCATTAAATAGCAGCATTATGGTCTAGTGGTTCAGAATCTCGGTGTGTTTGTCGGTATATAGGTCAAGTGTGTCGCTGGAAAAGTGTGTGCCTATTTCCTTCCTTCTGCCCTACTGCGATGAAGAAAACTCCTTCTGAGAAGCACGGCATAAACAAAGAAACTCTCGTGAACCTAGAGCCCAGTTACCATTCCAGCCTTGTTTACCAAATTACAAATGTTTTGGGTTTTTTTATTCCACAAACGTTATGGCTGTGTGTCGAAATTTTGCAATTTGGCCGATTGTTGCTTCACTTATGAAGTTTTATGCAACTGCGTGGATTGTCTGCTCTCTTTCCGTCAGTGAATGAAAACATCGAATTTCGAAATATGTCGTTGTGATTGCTTTTATTACGCTATGATTGAATTATATGTAGGTGATGGTAAACGGCATGTAAGATAAATGATAATAGAAACAGAAGCGATTGACCAGATTTTAAAAATATTGAAATTCTTGTTTAATAAAGTTCAGAAATAACATTAGCAATGAACTGACCGTATACTCTGCTATGTGATTCGTTGCAAACAGTCAACTGAGACATTCCTCTGAAATTTAGACACATTGGTAAATTATGGTGACTACGTTTGTGTCTCAATCGGTTTCGAGTGTATTTAAGGTCAATCATTGTCTTTGTGAACTTCACAATAAAAGCGACAATAATGTCTCCCACCACCTCCCCGTATTTTCAGATTAAACTGTTCTAAACCAGATTAAATCTCCGATTATAAATTAAACTACAAGTGCACCGTCTTACGGAAGCTCCAGCTCACATTGATGTAGGCAAACACAACGTATGACAGGCTTTACGGGCAACTAAACACCCATACAATAGTGTCGTTTTACTTCAGATTGTGCTTTGATTAGCTCTTGTAAAACGTCATGGTCATATGAAGTACAGAGAAATAGATCTCACTAAAAATGGACAAGATATTTGTCATCAAAGATCGTAAAGCTTAGAAAGTGAGCAACATATGTCATCAACACTATTATTGTGATTCTGTACAGGCCATTCTATCTAATCTAGCAAGGAGCTGCTGATACAGTTAGCTCAACATCAACGATGAACGAAGTGGATCGATGATTCTTGGCTAGCAGTGATGGGGCTAGATGGTCTGGCGGCAACTGAAGCTGATAAGGAAATAACCCACGCGCAGTTTAAAATCAGATTTGTTGATGAAGTCTGCCGATGTGGTGACACAAAGGCGGGAATTGAAATTGCAAGCACTAAACTGTCAAAGTTCGGCATTTACCGACGAGTACATTTTATTTAATCACTCACGAAGTTGATCTAAAGTTCTTCGGGTTTTATTTACTTTGTGAGTGATTAGGTAAACTTTAAACTTTGATATGAATTATCTCATCAGACATGGATGTTAATGACTATAGTGATTGTTTAAGTTTAAACTAATTTAATCTGAATAACGAGGCAGATATATAAATGATCTTGTATTGGAAAGAAAAACTGTACAAATTACTAACAGTTTCAAAGATCAAATTAACTATGTTATTGTACACCTTGTAATACCTACTCGTGAGTATTTAAAAGAAACATTGGAAAGATAATCTAACTTACAATCGTTTCATAAAGAACACATGTGCAAAACAAATATATCTCTACCTTCCTTTAAATATATCTCTACCTTCCTTTATCTCTCTCTCTCTCTCTCTCTCTCTCTCTCTCTCTCTCTCTCTCTCTCTCTCTCTCTCTCTCTCTCTCTCTCTCTCTCTCTCTCTCTCTCTCTGATATATTATATTCTAAAACAAAAATTAACCTTACATTTTATCAACTTCCATGGAATCTGGTACCTATCAATTGTGTTATTGCTACAGACCTGATGCTTTGTTTTGCCGTGAAGACTATACGGTAGCCAATAAAAGCACAAATTCAAAGTAGACAATGAAATTTTCAAGAACTTTGTAGTGTGTCTAACATCCACAGAATTTCGTCCATCCGCATTTGTCTGTTTACACTCTTCTAGGAAGTGCATAATGTAAAATACCTACAATAACTAGTCATTTTTATACATTAGCTAAACCTACTAGGCAAAATAGACAAAACCTAAATTCATTAGTTAAATTTAAATATTGAGTATAACATACTTTATGTAAATGCAATTTATTCTGTGTGTTTGACTTTGATCCCTGACTGAGGGTTTTAGATGGAGCTTTTTGTACCTGACTTTTTCGTGATCGTTATTGAAGATTGTGAATAGAGCTTGGCATAACTGACTTTTGTCACCATAATAAGTGGTATATGAGATGTTTACTAGAATTTGAGTTCAATGGTTATTTGAAGTTTCCACGGAAATGAATAGTTTACCAGAACATTCTGCTGTGACGTAGGAGAAATGAAATAGTGACCTGGTAAAAAACTATTCGTTCTGTTTTAAGATCAGTCTATGGAATCATTTACAGTTGTGTTATAATTTGAAAGAAATTATAAATTTAAATTAGTCATCTGGATTGCAAAGTGATCCTTGACGTTTTGGACAAAAAAACCACTTTGGTATTATTGATAACTTATTCAAAAATAAATTATGGATTGTATAATTGTGGTATATCATAACATTCAAGACTAAATGAATCTCATTCAGAACATTCAATACTTTTGTACTTGTGATATGACATTTAGGATTATTGAGGATGTAATTCACAATACTGAAAGTGTCTCTTAAATGTTCGCTTTGTAACTTAGAGAAATACATTACTTGTTGATTTTACTAAACTTGTTGGTTTTGCTTCTTTCTATTGCATAGTTCAAGATCTAGAGTCGTAATACATAACACAAACAACGGGTTATGAAAGCTTTATGTGAAGGTTAATTTTGATCCTATTCATCTTTAGTGATGTGTCCAGTCTGTCACTAACATTTGTCGAACATTTTTCCTCAATGTGTAAATCCCGCTTTAATGATTACCACTTTTTTCCAGTCGGATTAAATAATGGTTAGGAAAACCAACAATGTCGAATAAATAACTGTAATGTTTATATTTCAATTTATTTAAATCATCACTATTCGTTTTCTGCATTTTAAAATTAAAAATAGAAATGAAGTACTACTCGAAATGAACTGGTTCCTCTTGTCTAGCGCTGTCTCGGGACCGGATACACAAATAGTATACTTCCATAGGATTATTAGGTAAACTAAAACGGATATTTTTGTGAGCATATGTCTACTCAAATAATAATCACAATAATTTTATTTTAAATAACGGAGTTGAAGAAAAAAAGAAAGAAATACCCATCAGTTTTATTAGCACCATCCAACTTCTGCATCATAGATTGTATAGTACTTCCTATTCTCGTCGATGTTGAAGCTTTCCCTAAGTTTTAACTGTTATATCTTGGTGTACGGCTGAAATTTGAATTGTGCAGCTAAAATTAACTTTCCTGCTCGAAAGGAGTGAAAGGATAGTTCTGTTTCTATGTTTTGAAAATAAATAAATAAATAAATAGTCAATCAGTAATGATGATATGCAAGAACAGTGTGACACACAGATAGAGGTAAGCAATGTCTTCCAACTTCCGCAATATATGTAACCTTTGCCCGGCAAACCACATTTATTAAATTCATATTTATATATGTGGGAGTCACAACGTAGCAAATTCAACTGCAAATAAACGTCTGATATTCGTCAATAAAGTCATGCATGTCATAAATTATATGATATCAGCATAGCTTATGGATTCAAAATGTTTCTCACTAACGAACGTTAACAAGGGGTGAAAAGTCAGTTTTTGATATCTTAGAATACCTATGCTTCAGTGCCACTTATACAAATCTCTCAGCAAGAATAAAATAAAGAAACATACAAAACAATTTTAAAATAGATAACCCTTGAATATTGAGATTAAAAGCCGCTTTCATAATAAATAGTGGAAATGTTGACCAAAATTATATATCTTCCTGATTGCCAGTTTCCACACCAAACAGGTACAGTACTTGTTTCTACACCTCAATTTTCCAATTTTCGTGTCAACCCTCTTCAATGAGTTATCCAATCTCGTTGCTTTGACATTTGTTCGCGATTGTCCTGAATATTTGTTGCTAGGTGAGTTTCTTGTAAGACTTATAATGTTTTTCCTAATTTTTATTCAGGTAAACAAGAGGCTCAAAAGAGACATATAGACTGCACACTAGTTTAATTGGAGTTCTCGATATAAAATCGAAAATGATATTTTTGCAAAATGTACTGAAAGTATTTATAGGTAACTGAATTTATATGGGAACATATCAACGAGTTTTTTTTCCGATTAATACTGCACGCCCTTTGGAAGTGAATTATTCATCCGAGAAAATGAATTCATTCTTTCCCATACAAATACAGTAACCTCTTTAATATACTCATTTTTTTATTCTACCGAAGGCTTAATTATAAAATATACACCGCAAGAAACAACAGTAATTGAATTTATGCTGTATTCAAAAATAAATAAACAAAGGTACATTCATAAATACACAATAACAATATTTTGTGTACATAGAACCGCCCAGGGACCTCTGAAATTCTTCACGCGCTCGACAGTAGTTTAAAAATAATTGTCGTTTCCATCTACCTTAAATTAAAATTTAGAATCTGGAAGGGATTGATTTTGTTTTTATGCTGATCCAACTCAATTCTGCTTTTCTGATTATACTCGATTGGATTATTGGACCAATTCATTTCAATAAGAAGAATGTGATTTCAGTTGGAAATGTACTCGAAATTTTAATACAGTTTCGCTGTGTATCAGGTTTTGCAGGACATACCATTCGTATTTACATCACTGAAAAAGTACATTTCGAGGAAATTCATGATGCGTAAATGTAAGTATATTTATTATCTTTCTTCTCATTATGCCCTGTCACTTTCATCTTGCAGTTGAACGGACCCAAGCCATGATCTGCATCATACAGTGTGTGTCTTCTATCTCTAGCCTAACATTGTATCAAAATAGTTACACGAGGAAAATTCCAAAACAGCTGTTGTGTGACAGTCCATTTAACCAGAGGAAATAGTACTTTTCGTCGTCTTGGCTTAACGGCTCTCAGGCTCTTAGCTTGCCTCCAAAACCTTCAGTTGCATTTTTTCTCGAATGTAGTATTTTGACAGACTTGTACAATGGTACGTCCCTTATAGATATGCAATAGCACTTGGGCTCATATGCTTTACTATGTTATATGTTTATAGACCCTTGAGAGCACTGGTCTTAGTCTGAACCATTCTATTTGCGAAACGATATGACTATTTCTCCTAAATAACTGTTTCAGTGATCAGAACGTTTTTTTCATTTATCGCGTCTCTCACGTTTGCTGTTGACATTGCGAATATCACGTTCATTCGTGTGCTTGTTTGAAAGTTCTGCTTCGCGCTCAGTGAACTCGTCCACATCGTTACTATTATCATTTCTACTATAAAATGAAACAGCTTGTTTAGTTCATTCACAAAACAGATCTAATCAACCAAAACCTACCTCGATTACTACATAAGTGTACATGGTTTCCTTGCAAAGTAGTTCCTTATACTCTATACTAATTTTAGGCACAGGTAACGTGCACGTGCGTGCAATATTAAGGTGTTAAGTATCGTAAAGAACTGCGCGATATTTATAATATAAAGTTAACGGAGACAAAAATGAGCATATAACAAAAATTATTCTTCTTCTTCTAAAGTTTAGAAATCTCATATAATTTATGTCTTAGATGGACAATCATTATCCTCTGTCGCTCTTCAACATTAACTCATTGATGAGAATTGAAAGTTTATAGAAATTACTCTCTCTCATTCCTTTTTGTCACACTTCATTTTCAATTTGTCACTACCTGACAATCGATTTTGGAAACACATTTTTCACTCAAATACTTTCATATTTTACAAAGCAGCAGACATTATGTGGTATTGGTCTGAGACATTTAGACATACCTGAAAGGCCTTTAAGTCATGATGTTTTCTCTTCTGTTTGTGCATACTTGGTCCAGTACATATGGGACGAGACATTGTATGGCAGAATGCGATTATTTTGCTAAGCGTGTCAAGCGTTGGTGACGCGAAAAATTCACATACCGAATA